>JAMZAV010002985.1:0-48771 GCA_024449915.1 Sweltsa coloradensis
ACTGGAAATTAAAAAAAGAAATTTAAAAAAAAAAAAAAAAACAAATGACAAAATTAATGACAAAAAAATTAAAAAAAAAAAAAGCAAAAATTAAAAAAAAAATGTAAATGGAAAAAAAAAAAAGACAAAAAACAAACTTAAAAATGGGTGACAAAAATAAAAATAAAAAAATAAAAAAAACAAATTTTTTACAAAATAAAATGAGAAAAAATAGAAATTTACAAAAAAAAGGAAAATGAAAAATAATTTTAAAAAGATAATAAAAAACACAAAATTTTTAAAAAAAAATTTACAATTAATTAGCAAAAAAAACAAATAAATGTAAATTAAAAAAAATAAAAATTTAAAAAAAAATAAAAAAAACAAACTGACAAAATAAGACAAAGAATAAAATAAAACTAAGAAAAAAAAGAAAAAACAAAATCAAAAAGGGGGAAAAAAAAATAAAAAAAGACAAAAAAATTGACAAAATAACCCTGAAAAATGAAAAATTTACTTAAAAAATACGAAAAATGAAAAGACAAAATGAAATTAAAATAAAAAACAAATTGAAAAAAATAACGGGAAAAAAAATGATTGACAAAAAAAAATACAAAATAAAAAAAAAAAAAAAAAATAAAATTTAAAGAATAAAAATACATTAAAATGAAAAAAAAAAAACAAAAAAAATTATTTAAAACTCAATTTAAAAAAAAAACAAAAAAAAAATTTAAAAAACTGCAAACTTAAAACAACAAAAAAAGGGAAAAAAAACAAATGAAAATGCAAAAACTAAAAAAAGACAAAAGCAATTCAATTTAATTATTAAATACAAACTGACAAAAAAAACAAATTTACAAATAAACTGGAAAATAAAAAATTTCAATTTTAAAAAAACAAAACGAAAAAGACAAAATGAGACAAAAAAAAATTAAATATAAAAAAAAGAAAAATGCAAAATTAAACAAAATGAAATTCAAACTGGAAAAGAAATTTACAAAAAGAAAAATTACAAATAAAAAAAGACTAACAACCTGACAAAATGAAATTTAAATAAAAAATTTTTTTAAATCAAATAAAAAAAAAAGAAATTTACAAAATGAAATGTAAAAAAAAGAATTTAAAAAAGAAAAACACAAATGAAAATGAAAAAACATACCCAAAAAAAATAAATTAATTTTCAAAATAACACAAAAAATAAATTTAAAAAAAAAAACTGGAAATGAAAAAAAAATTAAAAAAACTTAATCAAGAAACTGACAAAAAATTTTTTAAAAAACTGACAAACAAACAAATGACGAAAAAAAAAAAAAATGAAAAAAATTAAAAAAGCAACTAAAAATGATAAAACGCAAATACAAAAATTAATGACAAAACTACAAATTACAAATAAACTAAGAAAAAAAAAAAAATACAAAACAAAAGGCAAACTGAAAATGTTGAAAAAAACAAATAAAAATAAAATAAAAATAACAATTAAAAATCAAATGCAACTGTTTTTTAAAAAAAACCCGACAAAAAAAAAACAAATTACAAATTTAAAAACTTTAAAATGAAAAAAAAGCAATTGAAAAATTTCAACAAACCCGACAAAAAATTAAAAAAACAAAGAAAAAAAAATTTTAAAAACTACAAAACAAAAAAAAGGAAATGAAAAATTCAAATTAAAATGACCAAAAAAGAAAAAAAAATGTTTAAAGAAAAAAAAATACTTAAAAAAAAAAGAAAAAAAACAAAAATTAAACAAAAAAAAAAAAAAAAAAAGAAAAAAAAAAAATAAAATTAAAAAAAAGAAAAATGACAAAATGATTACAAAAAAAACAATACAAATACCCAAAAAAGAAAAAATGAAAAATTTAAACTTAAAATGAAAAACACCGGAAAAAACAAAAACAAAAACTGCAAATGTTAAAAACAAACTGACAATTTTCAAACAATGGAAAATATAAAAAACAAATGAAAAAGCAAAAACTTGAAAAAAATCAAAATGAAAAACCAAAAATGAAAATGATAAAATAAAAACTGAAAAATGGGAACTTAACCCCACAAATTAAAATGACAAAAAAAACAAATTTACAAAAAAAAACTGAAAAAAAAAAAACAAAATGAAAAACTTAAAAAAAATTAAAATAAAAAATGACAAAAACAAGACAAATTTAATTGACCCCAAACAAAATCAAAAATCAAATTTAAAAATAATGAAAAATTTAAAATTAAATTCCAAATAAAAAAAAAGGGAAAAAAAAAAAATAAAATGAAAAGGCAATTGCAATTAAAAAAAAAAAAAGAAAAACTAAAAGAAAAATGAAACTTAAAATGAAAAACACAACGAAAAAAAAAAAGCAAATAAAAATTTTAAGAAAACTACAAAAAATAAACAACGAAAATAAAAAATTAAAAAAACAAATTCAAATTAAAATGAAAAAACCAAAAATGCAAATTACAATTAAAAAATACAAAATCAAAAGACAAAATGCAATTTCAAAATTTAATTTTAAAAAATAAAATGACAAAAAAAAAAAAATGAAATGTAAAATAAAAAACCTACAATTTTAAAAAGCAATCGCAAACTACAAATATTATTTACAAACTGAAAATTTTAAAAAAAAAGAAACTGAAATAAAAAAAAAGAAAATGAAAAACAAAAACTTAAAAAGACCAAAAAAAAAATACAAAATGTAATGAAAAGCAAATTAAAAAAAACAAAAAAAAAAAAAAAAAAATGAAACTTAAAAAAAAATTAAAAAATGACAAAATCAAAAAAAGAAATACAAAAAAACTGCCCTTTCCCCCCAAAGAAAAAATCAACTTTTAAAATCAAAAAGAAAAATACAAAATTAAAAAAAAATTAAACTTTTAAAGAAAATGGCAAAAAAACAAAAAAAAAATAAAAAAAAAAAAACAAATGAAAAACAACTACATTTAAAATACAAAAAAAATTTTGACAAAAAACTTTTAAAAAAAAACCTTTAATTGAAAATGATTAAAAAAAACTGAAAAAAATGATTCAAAAACCAAAAAAATCAAACTGACAAAACTTCAATTTCAAATAAAAAAAACCAAAATAAAAAAAAATGCAAAAAAAATGAAAAAAAAAAACTTAAAAAAAAAAAAAAAAAAAGAAAAATAACAACCACAAAAATTCAATTTACCCAATACCCTTTTTCAAAATAAAATTGGAAAATGAAATTTTCCAAAAAAAAAAATTTAATAAAAACATACAATTTTTAAAAAAAAAATTAAAAAATAAAAATTTAGAAATACAAATTTAATTAAATGACCCCCAAAATGAAATGCAAAAGAAACGGGGAAAAAAAAAAAATGAAATTAAAATAAACAACAAACCCAAAATTTTAAACAAATGCAAATTAAATAAAACTACCAAAAAGCAAAAAACAAATAAAGAAATTAAAAAAAAAAATTAAAAATAAATTTAAAAAACCCTAAAAAAACAATTTACAAATCAATTGAAAATGAATTTAAAAAACAAATGAAAAAATAGCAAAAGACAAAATAAATTTGGGGAAAAAAAAAAATCAATTAAAAAGACTAAAAGCAAATGACAAAAAATTTTAAAAAAAAAAATTTCCCAAAATTAAAAAGCCAAACAGCAAATTGACAAAATTAAATGGAAAATGAAAAAACAATAAAATACAAACAAACAAATACAAAATGATTTACAAATGAAAATTTTACAAAAAAAAAAAAAAGTATAAATACAAAAAAAAAATGAAAAAAAAAAATGAAAAAAAACCCTTTTAAAAAAAAAACAAAAAAAAATGTTAAGGGGGGGGTTTTAAAAAAAACTAAGAAAACTAAAAATAAAAAAAAAAATTAAACTTTAAAAAAAAATGACAAAAAAATTACAATAAAAAATGACAAAAATAACAAGAAAAATGAAAAATTTAATAATTTTAAAAAAAATGAAAACAGCAAATTTACAAAAAAGAAAAGGAAAAGAAAAAATGACAATAAAATCAAAAAAACAAAAAGACAAAATTCAAAAAATAAAAAAAAAAAAATGAAAAAAAAAATAAAAAATTTTTAAAATTTTTAAAATGACGAAAACAGCAAAGACAAAATGAATGGAAAAAAAAAAAAATTTTAAGAAAAAAAAAAAACCCAACTGCAAATGAAAAAAAAAAAAAAAAAAACTAAAAAACCAAAAACAAAAGAAAAAACAAAAGGAAAATAAAATACAAAAAAAAAAAATAGAAAAGACTTAAAAAAAAAAAAATTGCAAAGGAACTTACCAAAAAAATGAAAAACACTACAAAAAGAATTTTACTTTTTTAAAAAGAAAAAATGCTTCTCCCAAAAAAAAGAAAATAAAAAAAAAAACCCCGACAAAATGAATTACAACTGACTAAAAATCAAAACGAAAACTAAAAAAAAAATGAAACTGTGAAAAAAAAAAAATTACAATTGAAAAAAAAACCAATAAAAATGATTGACAAACTGAAAAATTTTTTAAAAAATTCCGCAAATAGCAAATGACAAAAAAAAAACTTGAAAAAAAAAAAAAAACAAAACAAGCAAACTGACAAAATGTTATGAAAACGAAATATTACAATACAAAAAACGAAAAAAAAATTAAAAAATCAAAATGAACTGTAAAAAAAAAAAAAAGACAAAATACAATAAGAAAATGACAAAAACAAAAACCTGACAAAAAGCAATGACAAAACATTTTACCAACAAATGAAAAAATAGCAAATTTACAAAATTAAATGAAACTTAAAATGAAAATTGGGGCAAAAGCAAACTAAAAAAAATGAAAAAATAAAATACCAAACAAAAATTAAAATTTAAAAAAAAGGAAAAAAAGAAATTGGGCAAAATGAAATTAAAATGAAAAAAGACAAAAAAAATTTGCAAACTAAAAAATCAAACGACAAAATTTCAATTCAAATAACGAAACTGAAATTAAAAAAACAAAAATAAAATTTTAAAATGAAAAAAAAAAAAAAATAAATTAAAAAAAAAAAAAAAAAACAATTACAATTTTTGAATTTTTAAAAAAAAAAAGAATAAAAAAAAAACCCCCCCCCCCCTTGAAAATGAAAAAAAAATTAAATGAAAAAAAGCAAAATGAAAATTTTTAAAAAACTGACAATTTTAAAAACAAAACAAGAAAAATGCAAATTAAAAAATCAAATTCAAAAAAAAAAAAAATGAACAAAATAAAATTTAAAAATTTAAAAAAAAACAAAAAAAGCAATTACAAAGAATTCAAAATAAAAGCAAAAAATAACAAATTAAAAAAAAACGGGAAAATAAAAAATTTTTTAAAAAAAAAAAAAAAAAAAATGTTTTTTAAAAAAAAAAAAACAAATTTAAAACAAATGAAAAAAAACTACAAATTAAAAAAAAATGAAACTGTGAAAAAAAATCTACAAAATGACAAAAAACAATAAAAAGATAAGACTAAAAACCTAAAAACAATTAAAAAAAATTTCCCAAAAACAAAAACCCCAAAAAAAAAAAAAATGAAATCTTAAAATTAAAAATGAAAAAAAAAAAAAAAAATAAAAACCGACAAAATCAAAAACTGACTCAACAAAAAAATTGACAAAAATACAAATTGAAATTGAAATTGAAAAAAAAAAAAATTTGAAAAAGATTTAAACAACAACTGACAAAAAAACAACTGACATTTAAAATCAAACGGGGCCCAAAAAAGCAAAATGACAAAATGAAAAAAAATTTAAAAAGACAACGAAATGACAAAAAAGCAAACTGACAAAATTTTGACCAAAAGAAAAGAAAAAAAAAAAAAAAAAAAAACAAACAAAAAGAAAAAAAAAATGAAAATGAAAAACTGACAAATTTAAAAAAAAAAAATACAAATAAAAATGAATTTCAATAATTTTTAAAAATTTAAAGACAAAATAGAAATTTACAAAATAAAAATTTTAAAATAAAAAATTTTAAAAAAAATTAACAAAAAAATGAAAAATAAAAAAAAAAATAATTAAAAAAAAACTGAAATTAAAAAAATAAAGTGAAAATGAAAAAACTACAAAATGAAAAACCCCAAAAAAAAAGACTAAAAACAACCTAACCAAATTACAATAAACTGGAAAATAAAAAAAAAATTTGGGGAAAAAAAAGAAAAATTTACAAAAAAACAAATTACAATATAAATGAAAAAACAAAAAAAAAATTAAATTTTTCCAAAAAAGACAAAAAAAAAATTTACAAAAAAAAACCTGCAAATTTAAAAAAAAAAAAAAAAAAAAAAAAATGAATAAAAAACAACAAAACCCAAAAAAATGGGCAAAGACAACACAAAAACAAATGACAAAAAAAGAAAATTGAAAAAAAACTGGAAAAAACAAAAAAAATAAAAAAAACTTAAAACAAAAAAAAAGTTTTTTAAACTGACAAAAATTTAAAAAAACACGCAAATCAAAAACAAATGAAACTTGGGAAAAAGGAAAAAAGAACTTAAAAAAACAAAAACAAAAAAAAAGGGCAAAATGTTAAGACAAACTGACAATATTCAATATAAATACGAAAACTAGCAAAAAAAAAATGAAAAAATTTTTGGGAAAGAAAATCTGACAAAAAGACAAATTCAATATAAAAACTAAACAAAAAACCCCGAAAAAGAATTGACAATCAACATTCCAAATCAAATGACAAAACTAAAAGACAAAATTTTCTGTCAAACTTTGGGAAAATTAAAAATGAAATAAAATTAAAAAAAAAAAAACCCACAAAAAAAAATTTACAATTGGGCATTTACAAAATCAATGACGAAAACTAAAATTTAAAAATGAAAACTTAATAAAAAAATAAAAGAAAAAGACAATAAAAATAAAAAAAAAAAGAAAAATGAAAATTAACAAAAAAAAGCAAATTAAAAAAGAAAAAAAAAAAAACCCCTTACAAAAGAAAAAAACAAAAAAAACAACCCACAAAAGCAATACAATGACCTTTTAAAAAAAAAGGAAAAAGAATTTAAAAAGAAAATTGGGAAATGAAAAAAATACAATTTTAAAAAACAATACAAAATGACAAAATAATTGACAAATGAAATTTTAAAAATTAAAAACGAAACTGAAATGACAAAAAGAAAATGGAAAAAAGAAAAAAATACTTTTTAAAAATAAAAAACAAACAAAACCACAAAATGTTAAGGGGAAAATAAAAATTTCAAAATTAAAAACGAAAAAAAAATAACAAAATAAACCAAAAAAAATTTAAATGAAAATCTACAAAATCAAAAAAATAGAAAATGACAAAAAAACAACTGAAAAAAATACAAAAAATTTTTTCCAAACAAATGACAAAATGTTGACAAAAAATTTTAATTCCGAAAGAAAATGAAAAAAAATTAAAAATTTAAATGAATAAAATAAAACGCAAAAAAATTAAAAATTTCAAAAAACAAAACAAAAAACAAAAAAAAATAAAATTTTAAAAAATTTTTTTGGGGGGGGAAAAAAAAAAAGCAAATGACAAAAACCAATGAAAAGAAAAAAAAACAAAACTTAGCAAAAAAAAAATTTACAAAAAAATTAAAATGGGAAAAAAATTTAAAATGATAAAAAAAACAAAATGAATACAAAAGAAAATTTTTAAAAAAAAAAACAAAAAATTTAAAAAAAAACTGCAAATGGAAAAAAAAACTGAAAAAAAGAAAAAACAATTGAAAAGAATAAAACAACAACCGACAAAATGAAAAACAACGACATTTAAAATCAAATACGAAAACTAGCAAATTTTAAAATTAAAATGAAAAAAAAAAAAAAACAATTTGAAAAAGAAAAAACAAACCAAAATTTAATTTAAAAAACCCTTTAAAAAAAAAAAAAAAAAAATTGACAAAAGAAAAGGAAATAAAAACTCAATTGAAAATGACTAAAACAAAGAAAATGACAAAAATTTAAAAAAAAATATTAAAAAAAAAAAAAATAGCAAATTAAAAAAAAAAAATTAAAATTGAAAAAAAAAAAAAAAAAAAAAAAAAAAACCCAAAAAAAATTTCAACAAAAATACAAAAATAAAAAAAAAAAAAATTGACAATTACTTTTCAAAAATAAAGACAAAAAAAGCAAATGACAAAATAAAATTGAAAAAAAAAATACAATTTTAAAAAGACTTAAAACAAACTGACAAAATTTTTTGAAAAAAGACAAAATTTTAAAAAAAAAATTAAAAACAAATTAAAAAAAAAAAACTGCAATGTTAAAAAAAAAAAAAAACAAAAAAAATTTTAAATAGAAAAATAAAAATAACAAAAAAAAAAAAAACAAACCCCCCCCCCCCCCCCCCCCCAAAAATTTTTTAAAAAAAAAACAAATTACAAAAAAAAATAAAAAAAATTGAAAAATAAAAAACAAAATTTAAAAAAAATTAACAAAAAAGACAAAATAAAACAAAAAATTTCAAATAAAATATAAACTGCAAATTGAAAAAAAAAACGGAAAAAAAAAAAATAATGAAAAGACAAAAAAAAAAACAAAATGATTAAAAAATCAATATTAAAAAAATAAAAAACCTAAAATTTAAAATTAAAAAACTAAAACAAACTGACAAAAGACAAATAAAATTGAAAATACTAAAAAAACAATGAAAATGAAAATTTAAATTTAAAACAATTAAAAGACAAAAAAAGCAAATGACAAAATGAAAAGAAAATGAAAAAATTAAATTTTAAAAAAAAAACCCAAAAAGAAAATGACAAAAAAATTTTAAAAAAGACCCAAAAAAACAAAAACTGAAAAATAAAAAAA
The DNA here is from genome assembly GCA_024449915.1 of Sweltsa coloradensis. Lineage (NCBI taxonomy): Eukaryota > Metazoa > Arthropoda > Insecta > Plecoptera > Chloroperlidae > Sweltsa > Sweltsa coloradensis. The sequence continues at coordinate 8,724 of JAMZAV010002985.1, forward strand.
AATTAAAATTAAAAAAACTGACAAAAAAAATTACAAATGAAAAAGCAAAAAACCCGACAAAATGAAAAAACATTTACCAAATAAATGACAAAAAAAGCAATTACCAAAATTAAAATGAAAAAAAATAAAAAATGGAAAAATAAAAAAATTGAAAATGAAAAAAAACCAAACCTTAAAAATTAAAGAAAATTTTAAAATCCCCTCCCCCCAAAAAAAAAAAAAATACAAAAAAAAAAAAAAAAATTTAAAATAAAAAAAATTAAAAAAAAACAAAAGCAAAATAAAAATGTTATTGACAAAATGACAATATTTTAAATCAAACTGACGAAAAAAAATTAAAAAAACAAAAACTTAAAAAAAAAAAAATGACAACTTAAAATGATAAAACAAAAATGACAAAATTTAATACAAACGAAAATTTTAAAATCAAAAATAAAGAAAAAGCAAAAATAAAAATTAAAACCCTTTAAATAAAAAATTACAAAATGACAAACAACAATAGGAAAATGAAAAAAAAAACAACCCGACAAAATGCAATTGCAACTGCATTCTTACAAATCAAATGAAAAAAACTAGAAATTTACAAATGAAACGTGAAAAAAAAAAAAAAAACAATTTTAAAAAAACTTAATCAAGCAAAATGACAAAAAAGTTATTACAAAAGACAATTTCAATATCAAAGACGCAAACTAGAAATTGACAAAAAGAAACTGTGAAATTAAAATTTAAAAAAAAAACAAAAAAAACAAAATGTTAAGCAAATACAATATTACAAAATCAAAAACGAAAACTAGCAAATTAACAAAATCAAACTGTCAAACTGTGAAAATGAAAATCTGACAAAATGACAAACTTACAATATGAAATGACTAAACTAACAACCTGACAAAATGCAATTGACAATCTGACATTCTAACAATATCAAACTGACGAAAACTAGCAAATTGACAAAATGAAACTGTGAAAATTAAAACTGACAACTTAAAAATGACTAAAACAAGCAAACTGACAAAATTTTTAATGACAAAATGACAATATTAAAATATCAAACTAAGCGAAAACGAGCAAAATAACAAAATCAAACTGTCAAACTGTGAAAATGAAAAAATAACAAAATGTCAAACTTACAATATGAAAATGACTAAAACTAACAACCTGACAAAAGCAATTGACAATCTGACATTCTTAAAAATCAAACTGACGAAAAACTAGCAAATTGACAAAAATGAAACTGTGAAAATGACAAAACTGACAAACTTGAAAAGGACTAAAAACAAGCAAAATGAACAAAATGTTAATGCAAACTGACAATAGCAATATCAAACTAACGAAAACTAGCAAATTAACAAAATGAAACTGTCGTAACTGTGAAAATGAAAATCTGACAAAATGGACAAACTTACAATATGAAAATGACTAAGACTAAAAACCTGCGACAAAATGCAATTGACAATCATACATTCTTACCAAATCAAACTGACGAAACTAGAATTGACCAACATGTAACCCAGTCAAACTTGTGAAAATGAAAATCTGACAAATGACAAACTTAACAAATGAAAATGAATAAAACTAACCTCCCCCCCCCCCCCCCACAACCTGACAAAATGCAATTGACAATCTGACATTCCTAACAATATTAAACGGACGAAAACTAGCAAATTGACAAAAGGAAAACTGTGAAAATGAAAAACTTTTAATTTGCAAAATGAATTACAACAAGCAAGCTTGACAAAATGTTATGACCAAATGACAAATTACAATATCAAACTGACGAAAAACTAGCAAAATAACAAAATGAAATGTCAAAACTGTGAAAATGAAAATCTGACAAACTGACAAAACTAACAATATGAAATGACTAAGACTAACAAACTGACAAAATTGCAATTGACAATCAGCCATTCTTACCAAATCAAACTGACAGAAAACTAGGCAAATTGACAAAATGTAACTGTCAATACTGTTGAAAATGAAAATCTGACAAAATGACACAAACTAACAAGCTGAAAATGAATAAACTAATAACCTGACAAAATGCAATTGACCAATCTGAAATTCTTACAAATTCAAAACTGACGAAAACTAGCAAATTGACAAAATGACAACTGTGAAAATGAAAAACATACAATTGAAAAACCGACGTAATCAGCAAATGACACAATGTTATTGACAAAAAGACAATATTAAAATTTTAAACTGACGAAAACTAGGCAAATTAACAAAATCAAAACTGTCAAACGTGACAATAAAAAAAACTGACACAAATGACAGAAACTTACAATAAGAAAAATGACTAAAACAAACAACCAGACAAAATGCAATCGACAATCAGACATGCTTACCCCAAATCAAACTGGACAAAAAACTAGCAAATTGACAAATGTAACTGTCAAACTGTGAAAATGAAAATCTGACAAAATGACAAACTTCAATATAAAAAAATGAATACAAACTAACAGCCTGACAAAATGCAAGTGACAACTCTGACATTCTTATAAAAATCAAATGAAGAAAACTCGCAAATGACAAATGAAAAACTGTGAAAATGAAAAACAGACAACTTAAAAATGACTTAAAACAAGCAAACTGACAGAATGTTATTGACAAACTGACAATATTACAATACAAAAATAACGAAAACTAGCAAATTAACAAAATCAAAACTGGCAAACTGTGAAAATGAAAAACTGACAAAATGACAAATTACAATATGAAAATGACTACAAACTAACAACCTAGAAAGCAATGTGGGAAAATCGAATTCTTCACAAAATCAAAACTGACGAAAACTAGCAAATTGACAAAATGAAACTATGAAATGAAAAAATGACAAACTTGAAAGTGACTAACCCCCCCCCCCCCCCCCCCAGCAAACTGACAAAATGTTATTGACAAACTGACAATATTACAAAATCAAAATAACGAAAACTAGCAAATTAACAAAATCAAAATGTCAAAAACTGTGAAATGAAAATAACTGACAAAATGACAAATTACAATATGAAAAATGACAAACAACAACCTGGACAAAATGCATGACATCTGACATTTAACCAATATCCAAACTGACGAAAAAAACTAGCAAATTGACAAAATGAACTTTGAAAGGAAAAATTTTAATTTGAAAATGATTACAACAGCAAACTGACAAAATGTTATTGACAAACTGACAAATTACAATATCAAACTGACAAAAACTTAGCAAATTAAACAAAATGAAACTGTCAAACTGTGAAAAATGAAATCTGACAAAAGACAAATTACAATATGAAAATGACTAGGACTAACAACCTGACAAAAATGCAATCTGAAATCAGAACATTCTGACCAAATCAAACTGACGAAAACTAGCAATTGAAAAATGTAACTGTCAAACTTGTGAAAATCTAAATCTGGACAAAATAAAATGTGAAAATGAATAAAACTAACAACTGACAAATGCAATTGACAATCTGACATTTAACAAAATCAAATTGACGAAAACTAGCAAAATTGGACAATTGAAAACTGTGATAAATGAAATTAACATTACAATTTGAAAAAAGACTTAATTCAAATGCAATAACATATTTATGACAAAATGTTATGACAAACTGACGATATTACAATTATCAAACTGACGCCAAACTAAGCAAAATGACAAAATGAAACTGTGAAATGAAAAAACTGACAACGGAAAATGGACTAAAAAAAGCAAAACTGCAAATGTTAATGACAAAACTGACAATATTAACAATATCAAACTAACGAAAACTAGCAAATTAACAAAATCAAACTGTCAAATGTGAAAATGAAAAACTGACAAAATGGACAAACTTACAATATGAAAAATGACTAAAACTAAAACATGACAAAATGCAATGACAATCTGACAGTCTTACAATATTCAAACTGACGACAACTAGCCAAAATTGACAAAAGTAATTAACTGTGAAAATGAAAAACGGTTCAATTTGAAACTGATAACAACAAGCAACAAAACGACAAAAGTATTGACAAACTACAATATACAATATCAAACAGACGAAAAACTAGCAAATAACCCAAAATGAAAACTGTGAAAATGAAAATCTGACAAAAGACAAACTTACAATAGAAATGACTGAAGACTAAAACCTGACAAAAATGCAATTTGACAATCAGACATTCTACCAAAATCAAAATGACGAAAACTACCCAAATTGACAAATGAAACTGTCAAACGTGAAAATGAAACATCTGACAAAAATGACAAACCTAACAATGTGAAAATGGAATAATATAACAACCTGACAAGAGCGCAATTGACAATTCTGACATTCTGTTACAAAATCAGTAACTGACGAAAACTAGCAAATTGACAAAATGAAAACTGTGAAAATGAAAAAACAAACAATTTGAAAAAGACTTAATCAAGCAAACTGACAAAATGTTATTGACAAACTGACAATATTACAATAGCAAACTGACGCAAACGAGCAAAAATGACAATATGAAACTGTGAAAATGAGAAACTGACAGCTTGAAAATGACAAAAACAAGCAAAACTGACAAAAAATGCTTATAGAAAATAAATGACGAAATATTACAATTATCAAAGACTGAACGAAAACTAGCAATTAAAACAAAATGAAACTGTCAAACTGTGAAATGAAAATTGACAAAATGACAAACTTACAATATGAAAATGACTAAGACTAACAACCTGAACAAAATGCAATTGACAATCAGACATTCTGACCAATCAAACTGACGAAAACTAGCAAATTGACAAAATGTAACTGTCAAACTGCATGAAAATCTAAATCTGACGAAGTGACAAACTAACAATGTGAATAAGAATAAAAACTAACAACCTGGACAAAGGCAATTGACAATCTGACATTCTTACAAAATCAAAACTGACGAAAAATAGCAAATTGACAAAATGAAATGGAAATTGAAAACTGACAACTTTGAAAATGACTAAAAAAAGCAAACTTGACAAAATGTTAATGACAACTGACAATATTTACAATATCAAAACTAACGAAAACTAGAAAATTAACAAAATCAAAACTGTCAAACTGTGAAAATGAAAAACTGACAAAATCACAAACTTACAATAAGAAAATGACTAAAACTAACAACCTGACAAAATGCCATTGACAATCTGACCTTCTTAAAAAATCAAACTGACGAAAACTAGCAATGACAATGGAAACTGTGAAATGAAAAACAACATAACAATTTGAAAAAAGACAATCAAGCAAAACTGACAAAATATATGACAAATGACAATATTTCAATATCAAACAGACGCCAAACTAGCAAATTGACAAAATGAAACTGTTTTGGAAAATGAAAAAACTGACAACTTGAAAATGACTAAAACAAGCAACCGACAAAAGTTAATGACAAACTGACAATAGTGCCAATATCAAAACTAACGAAAAAACTAGCATAATTAACAAAATGAAACTGTTCAAAAACTGTGAAAATGAAAATTGACAAAAATGAACAAACTTACAATATGAAAAGGACTAAGATAACAACCTGAACAAAATGCAATTGACAATCATACAATTCGTAACCAAATCAAACTGACGAAAACTAGCAAATTGACAAAATTAAATGTCAAAACTGTGAAAAATGAAAATCTGACAAAATGACAAAACTTACAATATGAAAAGAATAAAAAACTAACAACTGACAAAATGCAATTGACCATCTGACCATTCTAACACTAATCAAAATGACGAAAACTAGCAAATGACAAAGATGAAAACTGTGAAAAGAAACACAACTTTTAATTTGAATAAATGATACAACAGCAAATGACAAAATGACTAATTGACAACTGACAATATTACAATATCAAACTTATCGCAACTAGCAATTGACAAATGAAACTGTGAAAATGGACAACTGACAACTTGGAAAATGACTAAAACAAGCAACTGACAAAATGTTAATGACAAACGACAATAGTACAATATCAAACTACGAAAACTAGACAATTGACCAAAATGTAAACTGCACAACTGTTGAAAAGTGAAAATCTGCAAAAGAAAACTAAAATTGAAAATGAATAAAACTAACAACCTGACAAAATGCAAATTGACAACTGAAAGTCTTACAAAATAAACTGACGAAACTAGCAAATTGACAAGATTACGAAAACATGAAAAAAATGAAAAACAGACATTTTTTTTTTTTTTGAAAAAGACTAAATCAAGCAAACTGACCAAAATATTATTGACAAATGACAATTTACAATATCAAACTGACGCAAACTGCAAATGACAAATGAAACTTGAATTGATAAAAACTGACAACTTGAAAAGCCCACTAAAACAAGGCAAAACTGACAAAATGTTAATGATCAAAACTGCCAATATTACAATATCAAAACTAACGAAAAACTGTAGCAAATAACAAAATCAAACTGTCAAACTGAGAAAATAAAAAAAAACCTGACAAATATGACAAAAAACTTACAACATTTGGAACAAGTGACTAAAACTAACAACCTCGACAAAATAAAATTGACAACAATCTGACATTTCTTACACAAATCAAACTGACGAAAACTCAGCAAATTGACAAAAGAAACTGTGAAAATTGACAAACTGACAACTGAAAATGACTAAAACAAGCCAAACTGACAAAATTGTTAATGACCAAAACTGTAGACAATATTACAATATCAAACTAACGAAAACTAGCAAATTAACAAAATCAAAACTGTCACACTGTGAAAATGAAAAACTGACAAAATGACAAACTTACATATGAAAATGACTAAAACTAACAACTGACCAAAATGCAATTGACAATCTGACATTCTACAATATCAAAGACGCAAACTAGCAAAATTGACAAAAATGAAACTGTGAAAATGAAAAAAAACATACAATTTGAAAAAAAGACCTTAATCAAGCAAAACTGACAAAATGTTATTGACAAACAAACAATATTACAATATCAACAATGGACCAATACTAGCAAATTGACACAAATAAAACTGTGAAAATGATGAAAAACTGACAACTTGAAAATGACTTAAAACAAGCAAAACGACAAATGGGTGTGTTATTGACAAACTGACACTATTACAATATCAAACTAACGAAAACTAGCAATTAAAAAATGTAACTGTCACAAAACTGTGAAAATGCAAATCTGGACAAATGACAACTAACAATATGAAAATGACTAAAACTAACAACCTGACACAAATAGCCAATTGACAATCTGCATTATTACAATATCAAAACTGACGAAAAAACTAGCAAATTGGACAAAAAATTGAAACTGATGGCAAACTGAAAAACTTTCAGATTTATGAAATGACTACAACAAGCAAAATGACAAAATGTATTGACAAACTGACAATATTACAATATCAAACTGAACGAAAACTAGCAAAATAACAAAATGAAACCTGTCAAACGTGTGAAAATGAAATAGACAAAATGACAAAACTTACAATATGAAAATGACTAAGGACTAACAACTGACAAAATGCAATTGAACAATCAGACATTCTTACAAACAATAAACTGACGAAAAACTAGCCAAATTGACAAAATGCACAACTGTCAAAAACTGGGAAAATGTACAATCTGACAAACTGGACCAAAACAACAATATGAAAATGAATAAAACCAAACCTGACAAAAAGTGGGCAATGGACAATCTGACATTCTATCGAAATCAAACCTGACGAAAACTAGCAAAATTGACAAATGAAAACACTGTGAAAACTGAAAACATACAATTGAAAAAAGGGACTTAATCCAGCAACTGCCAAATGTATTGAAAAACTGACAATATTCAATATCAGATGACGCAACTAGCAAATTTGACAAAACGAAACTGTGAAAATGAAAAACTGGACAACTACAAAAAGACAAAAAAAAGCAAACTGACAAAAAATTGTTAATGACAAACTGACAATATTACAATATCAACTAACGAAAACTAGCAAAATAACAAATTCAAACTGTCCCAAAAAGTGAAAAAAAAAAAAACCTGGGCAAAATGACAAAATTACAACATTGAAAATGACTAAAAACTAACAACCTGACAAAATGAATTGACAATCTGACATTCTTACAAAATCAAACTAACGAAAAAATAGAAATTGACAAAAAAGAAACTGTGAAAATGAAAAACAAACAATTTGAAAAAGACTAACCAAATGACAAAGTTATTTACAAACTGACAATATTACAATATCAAACTGTCGAAAACTAGAAAAAATGACAAATATGAAACTGTGAAAATGAGAAACTGACAGCTTGAAAATGACAAAAACAAGCAAATGACAAAAAAGTTATAGACCCAAACTGGACAATATTTCAATACAAACTGACGAAAAACTAGTAAAATAAACAAAATGAAAATGTCAAATGTGAAAATGAAAATCTGACAAAATGAAAAATTACAATAAGAAAATGACTAAAACTAACAACCTGACAAAATGCAAGTTAACAATCTGACATTTGACCAAATCAAAAAATGACGAAAACTAGCAAATGACAAAATGTAACTGTCAAACATGTGAAAAAACTAAATCTGACGAAAATGACAAACTAACAATGTGAAAATGAATAAAAACTAACAACCTGACAAAAGGCAATTTACAATTGACATCTTACAAAAATCAAACTGACGAAACTAGCAAAATGACAAAATGAAACTGTGAAATTGAAAAACTGACAACTTTAAAATGAAAAACAAGCAAATGACAAAAATGTAATGACAAACTGACAATATTACAAAATCAAAACTAAAAGAAAACTAGAAAATTAACAAAAATCAAAAATGTCAAATGTTTAAAATGAAAAACTGACAAAAATGACAAAACTTACAATAAGAAAATGACAAACAACAACCTGACAAAATGCAATTAACAATCTGACATCTTAAAAACAAACTGAGAAAACTAGCAAATTGACAAAATGAAAACTGGAAAATGAAAAAATACAATTTGAAAAGACAATCAAGCAAAAATGACAAAATATTATTGACAAATGACAATATTTCAATATCAAACAGCCCAAACTAGAAATTTAAAAATGAAACTGAGAAAATGAAAAAACTGACAACTTAAAATGACTAAAACAAACAAACTGACAAAATGTAATGACAAATTTACAATTTACAATACAAACTAAACGAAAACTGCAAATTAAAAAAATGAAACTGTCAAAACTGAAATGAAAATCTGACCCAAAAAGACAAACTTACAATATGAAATGACTAAGACTAACAACCTGACAAAAATGCAATTGACAATCATACATTTTACCCAAATCAAACTGCAAAAAATAGAAAAACAAAAATGTAAACTGTCAAACTGTGAAAATGAAAATCTGAAAATGACAAACTTACAATATGAAAAGAAATAAAACTAACAACCTGGACAAAAATGCAATGACAATCTGCAAATTTAAAAAATATCAAACTGACGGAAAACTAGCAAATTGACAAAATGAAAACTGTGAAAATGAAAAACTTTTAATTTGAAAATGATATACAAAGCAAGCTGACAAAATGTATTGACAAAACTGCAAATTACAATATCAAACTTTACGAAAACTAGCAAATTAAAAAATGAAAACGTCAAACTGTGAAAATGAAAATCTGACAAAATGACAAATAAACAATATGAAAATGAATAAAATAACAACCTGAAAATGCAATTGACAATCTGACATTCTTACAAAACAAACTGACGAAAACTAGCAAATTAACAAAATGAAACTGTGAAAATGAAAAACATACAATTTAAAAAAGACTTAATCAAGCAAAACTGACAAAATGTTATGACAAAAATGACAATATTTCAATACAAAACTGACGCAAAACTAGCAAAGACCCAAATGAAACTGTGAAAAATAAAAAATGAAACTGAAAATGACTAAAACAAGCAAACTGACAAAATGGTAATGACAAACTGACAAAAAATTACAATATCAAACCCAACGAAAAAATAGCAAATAACAAAATTCAAACTGTCAAACTGTGAAAATGAAAAACTGACAAAATGAAAACTTACAATACGAAAATGACTAAAACTACAATCTGACAAAATGCAATTGACAATCTGACATTCTATACAAAATCAAAACTGACGAAAATAGCAAATTGACAAAATGAAATGTGAAAATGAAAAAAACATACAATTTGAAAAAGACTTAATCAAGCAAACTGACAAAATGTTATTGACAAACAAACAATATTAACAATATCAAAACTGACGAAAACTAGCAAATTAACAATGAAACTGTCAAACTGGAAATGAAAAATTTAAAATGACAAACTTACAATATGAAAATGACTAAACTAAAACCAAAAATGCAATTGACAATAGACATTAAAATCAAAACTGACAAACTAGCAAATGACCCCAAAATTATGTCAAAATGAAAATAAACATTTACAAAAAGACAAAACTAAAAAATGAAAGAATAAAACTAACAAACTGCACCAAAATGCAATTGACAAACTGACATTTACAAAATCAAACCCGACAAAATAGCAAATTAACAAAATAACGTGAAAACGAAAAAAGACAACTTGAAAATGACTTAAACAAGCAAACAGAAAATGTATTGACAAACTGACAATATTAATACAAACTAACGAAAAACTAGCAATTTAAAAATGAAACTGTCAAACTGTGAAAATGAAAATCTGACAAAATGACAAACTAACAATATGAAAAAGACTAAAACTAACAACCTGACAAACTGTTATTGACAAACTGACAATATTACAATATCAAACTGACGAAAACTAGCAAATTAACAAAAATGAAAACTGTTCAAAACTGTGAAAATGAAAAATCTGACAAAATGACAAACTTACAATATGAAAAATGAATAAAACCATAACCTGACAAAATGCAATTGACAATTGACATTCTATCGAAATCAAACTGACGAAAAACTAGCAAATTGACAAAATGAAAACTGTGAAACTGAAAAACTGAAAAATTGAAAATGACTAAAACAAGCAAAACTGACAAAATGTTAATGACAAACTGACAATATTACAATATCAAACTAACGAAAACTAGCAAAATAACAAATTCAAACTGTCAAACTGTGAAAATAGAAAATCTGACAAAATGACAAACTAACAATATGAAAATGAAAAAAACTAACAACCTGACAAAATGCAATTGACAATCTGACATTCTTACAAAATCAAACTGACAAAAACTAGCAAATTGACAAAATGAAAACTGTGAAAATGAAAAACAGACAATTTGAAAATGACATCAACAAGCAAACTGACAAAATGTTAATGACAAACTGACAAATTACAATATCAAACTAACGAAAACTAGCAAAATTAACAAAATCAAAACTGTCAAACAGTGAAAATAAAAAAACTGACAAAATGACAAAATTACAACATGAAAATGACTAAAACTAACAACTGACAAAATGCAATTGACAAATCTGACATTCTTACAAAATCAAACTAACGAAAACTAGCAAATTGACAAAATGAAACTGAAAAATGAAAAACAAACAATTTAAAAAGACTTAATCAAGCAAACTGACAAAATGTTATGACAAACTGACAATATTACAATATCAAACTGGCGAAAACGAGTAAATTGACAAAATGAAACTGTCAAATTGTGAAAATGAAAATCTGAAAAAATGACAAACTTACAATATGAAAATGACTAAAACAAGCAAACTGACAAAATGTTAATGACAAACTGACAATATTACAATATCAAACTAACGAAAACTAGCAAATTAACAAAATCAAACTGTCAAACTGTGAAAATGAAAAACTGACAAAATGACAAAACTTACAATAAGAAAATGACTAAAACTAACAACCTGACAAAATGCAATTAACAATCTGACATTCTTAAAAAATCAAACTGACGAAAACTAGCAAATTGACAAAATGAAACTGTGAAAATGAAAAAACATTTACAATTTGAAAAAGACAATCAAGCAAACTGACAAAATATTATTGACAAACTGACAATATTACAATATCAAACTAACGAAAACTAGCAAATTAACAAAATGAAAACTGTCAAACTGTGAAAATGAAAATCTGACAAAATGACAAACTTACAATATGAAAATGACTAAGACTAACAACCTGACAAAATGCAATTGACAATCAGACATTCTTACCAAATCAAACTGACGAAAACTAGCAAATTGACAAAATGTAACTGTCAAACTGAAAAAACATACAATTTAAAAAGACTTAATCAAGCAAACTGACAAAATGTTAATGAACAAACTGACAATATTACAATATCAAACTACGAAAACTAGCAAAATAACAAATTCAATCAAAACTGTGAAAATGAAAACTGACAAAATGACAACTTACAATATGAAAATGACTAAAACTAACAATCTGACAAAATGAATTGACAACTGACATTCTTACAAATCAAACTGACGAAAACTAGCAAATTGACAAAATGAAAACTGTCAAACTGTGAAAATGAAAATCTGACAAAATGACAAACTTACAATATGAAAATGACTAAGACTAACAACCTGACAAAATGCAATGATCAATCAGACATTCTTACCAAATCAAACTGACGAAAACAAGCAATTGACAAAATAAAACTGTGAAAATGAAAAACTGACAATTTGAAAATGACTAAACAAGCAAACAGACAAAATGTTATTGACAAACTGACAATATTACAATATCAAACTGACGAAAACTAGCAAATTAACAAAATGAAACTGTCAAACTGTGAAAATGAAAATCTGACAAAATGACAAACTTACAATATGAAAATGACTAAAACCATAACCTGACAAAATGCAATTGACAATCTGACAATATTCAATATCAAACTGACGAAAACTAGCAAATTACAAAATCAAACTGTGAAAATGAAAATCTGACAAAATGACAAACTAACAATATGAAAATGAATAAAACTAACAACCTGACAAAATGCAATTGACAATCTGACATTCTTACAAAATCAAACTGACAGAAAACTAGCAAATTGACAAAATGAAACTGTGAAAATGAAAAACACACAATTTGAAAAGACTTAATCAAGCAAACTGACAAATGTATTACAAACTGACAATATTTAAAAAATCAAACTGACGAAAACTAGCAAATTGACAAAATGAAACTGTGAAAATGAAAAACATACAATTTAAAAAAGACTTAATCAAGCAAACTGACAAAATGTTATTGACAAACTGACAATATTACAATATCAAACTAACGAAAACTAGCAAAATAACAAAGTGAAACTGTCAAACTGTGAAAATGAAAAACTGACAAAATGACAAACTTACAATATGAAAATGACTAAAACTAACACTCTGACAAAATGCAATTGACAATCTGACATTCTTACAAAATCAAACTGACGAAAACTAGCAAATTGACAAAAATGAAACTGTGAAATGAAAAACATCAATTTGAAAAAAGACTTAATCAAGCAAACTGACAAAATGTTATTGACAAACAAACAATATTACAATATCAAACTGAAGAAAACTAGCAAATTGACAAAATGTAAACTGTCAAAACTGTGAAAATGAAAATCTGACAAAATGACAAACTAACAATATGAAATGAATAAAAACTAACAAACCTGACAAAAATGGAATTGACAAACTGACATTCTTACAAAATCAAACTAGACGAAAACTAGCAAATTAACAAAAATGAAACTGTGAAACTGAAAAAAAATACAATTTGAAAAGACTTAATCAAGCAAACTGACAAAATGTTATGACAAACTGACAATATTACAATATCAAACTGACGCAAACTAGCAAATTAACAAAATGCAAATGTCAAACTGTGAAAATAAAAACCTGACAAAATGACAAACTTACAACATGAAAATAACCAAAACTAACAACCTGACAAAATGCAATTGACAATCTGACATTCTGACAAAATCAAACTGACGAAAACTAGACAAATTAACAAAATGAAACTGGCAAACTGTGAAAATGAAAATTTGACAAAATGACAAATAACAATATGAAAATGATAAAACTAACAACCTGACAAAATGCAAATTGACCAATCTGACATTCTTACAAAATCAAACTGACGAAAACTAGCAAATTGACAAATTGAAAACTGTGAAAATGAAAAAACAGACAATTGAAAAAAGACTTAATCAAGCAAACTGACAAAATGTTAATGACAAAACTGACAATATTACAATTCAAACTAACGAAAACTAGCAAATAAAACTAAATTCAAAACTGTTCAAAACTGTGAAAATGAAAAACTGACAAAATGACAATACAATAAATCAATATGAAAAAATGACTAAAAAAAAAACTAACAACAACCTGACAAAATGCAATGACAATCTGACATTCTTACAATATCAAACTGACGAAAACTAGCAAATTGACAAAATGAAACTGTGAAAATGAAAAACTGACAATTTAAAAATGACTAAAACAAGCAAACTGACAAAATGTTAATGACAAACTGACAATATTACAATATCAAACTAACGAAAACTAGCAAATTAAAAAAAATCAAACTGTCAAACTGTGAAAATGATAAACTGACAAAATGACAAACTTACAATATGAAAATGACTAAAACAAGCAAACTGACAAAATGTTATTGACAAACTGACAATATTACAATATCAAACTAACGAAAACTAGCAAATTAACAAAATAAAACTGTCAAACTGTGAAAATAAAAAACCTGACAAAATGACAAACTTTCAACATGAAAATGACTAAAACTAACAACCTGACAAAATGCAATTGACAATCTGACATTCTTACAAAATCAAACTAAAGGAAACTAGCAAATTAACAAAATGAAATGACAAACTGTGAAAATGAAAATCTGACAAAATGACAAACTTACAATATGAAAATGATAAAACTAACAACCTGACAAAATGCAATTGACAAACTGACATTCTTACAAAATCAAACTGACGCAAACTAGCAAATTGACAAAATGAAACTGTGAAACTGTGAAAATGAAAATCTGACAAAATGGGCACACTAACAATATGAAAAAGACTAAGACTAAGCAACCTGACAAAATGCAATTGACAAACTGACAATATTACAATATCAAACTGACGCAAACTAGCAAATTGACAAAATGAAACTGTGAAAATGAAAAACTGACAAAATGACAAACTTACAATATGAAAATGACTAAAACTAACAACCTGACAAAATGCAATTGACAATCTGACATTCTTACAAAATCAAACTTACGCAAACTAGCAAATTGACAAAATGAAACTGTCAAACTGTGAAAATAAAAAACCTGACAAAATGACAAACTTACATAATGAAAATGACTAAAACTAACAACCTGACAAAATGCAATTGACAATCTGACATTCTTACAAAATCAAACTGACGAAAACTAGCAAATTGACAAAATCAAACTGTCAAACTGTGAAAATGAAAAACTGACAAAATGACAAACTTACAATATGAAAATGACTAAAACTAACAACCTGACAAAATGCAATTGACAACTGACAATATTACAAATATCAAACTGACGAAAACTAGCAAATTAACAAAATGAAACTGTCAAACTCTGAAAATGAAAATCTGACAAAATGACAAACTTACAATATGAAAGGACTAAAACTAACAACCGGACAAAATGCAATTGACAATCAGACATTCTTACAAAATCAAACTGACGAAAACTAGCAAATTGACAAAATAAACTGTGAAAATGAAAAAAATACAATTTGAAAAAGACCTAATCAAGCAAACTGACAAAATGTTATTGACAAACTGACAATATTACAATATCAAACTAACGAAAACTAGCAAATTACAAAATCAAACTGTCAACTGTGAAAATAAAAAACCTGACAAAATGACAAACTTACAACATGAAAATGACTAAAACTCACAACCTGACAAAAATTCAATTGACAATCTAACATTCTTACAAAATCAAACTGACGAAAACTAGCAATATGACAAAATGAAACTGTGAAACTGAAAACATACAATTTGAAAGAGACTTAATCAAGCAAACTGACAAAATGTTATTGACAAACTGACAATATTAAAATGACTAAAACTAACAACCTGACAAAATGCAATGACAATCTGACATTCTAACAATATCAAACTGACGGAAACTAGCAAATTGACAAAATGAAACTGTGAAACCGTGAAAATGAAAATCTTACAAAAAGACAAACTTACAATATGAAATGACTAAGACTAACAACCTGACAAAATGCAATTGACAATCAGACATTCTACCAAATCAAACTGACGAAAACTAGCAAATTGACAAAAAGAAACTGTTAAAAATGAAAAACTGACAATTTTAAAAAAGACTAAAGCAAGCAAACTGTCAATATGTTATTGACAAACTGACAATATCACAATATCAAACTGACGAAAACTAGCAAATTGACAAAATGAAACTGTCACTGTAAAATGAAAATCTGACAAAATGACAAACTTTCAAAAAAAAAAAGGGCTAAAATAACAACCTGACAAAATGCCAAATTTACAATCAACATTCTTACCAAATCAAACGACGAAAACTAGCAAAAGACAAAATGTAACTGTCAGACTGTGTAATGAAAAACTGACAAAAGAAAAAACGTACAAAATGAAAGAATAAAACTAACACCTGACAAAATGCAATTACAATTTACATTCTTACAAAATCAAACTGACGGAAAACTGCAAATTTCAAAATAAATTGTGAAATGAAAAAAAATTACAATTTTTAAAAAGCTTATTCCCCGAAACTGACAAATTTATTTACAAACTGACAAATTTCAATATCAAACTGACCAAACTCAAAAGAAAAATAAAATGTGAAAATGAAAAAATGACAATTGAAAAAAGACTAAAACAAGCAAAAGACAAAAGTTATTGCAAACGACAATATTACAAAACAAACTAACGAAAACTAGCAATTAAAAAATCAAACTGTCAAACTGTGAAAAAAAAAGACTGACAAAATGACAAACATACAATAAGAAAAACAATAAAACTAACAACCTGACAAAATGCAAATTTACAACTACATTTTTACAATATTAAACTGACGAAAACTAGAAATTGCAAAATGAAAAAAAAAAAAAAAAAAAAAAAAAAAAAAAAAAAAAAAAAAAAAAATTCTTAAAATAATGAAAAAAAAACCCCCCAAAAAATTAAATTTACTTTTTCAAAACAAACTGACAAAATTAAAAGAAAAAAAACTTTAAAAAAAAAATACAAATTTAAAAAACTTAACGAAACTGCCCAAAATTTTTAAAAAAATAAAACTACAAACTGGAAATAAAAATTTACAAAAAGAAACTTAAAATGAAAAAAAGAAAATTAAAATACAAAAAAAAGCAAACTCAAAAATTTTGAAATGACAAAAAAATTACAAATCAAATAAAAAAAATAGCAAATTAAAAATAAACTTAAATGTGAAAATGAAAAACTGAAAAAAAAACTTGAAAAAGACTAAAACAAAAACTGACAAAATGAATTTACAATTTACATTTAAAAAATATCAAACTACGAAAAATAGCAAATTGACAAAAAGAAAATGTGAAAAAGAAAAAAATTCAATTTTAAAAGACTAAAAAAAGCAAACTGACAAAAGTTATTTACAAAATGACAAATCCAAAATTTAAAAATACGAAAACTAGCAAATTAAAAATAAACTGTCAAATGTGAAAAAAAAACTGACAAAAACAAACTTTCAATATGAAATGATAAACTAACAAAACCCGACAAAAAGCAATTTACAATCGACATTCTTTTCCCAAAACAAACTGGGGAAAACTAGCAAATTGCAAAATGAAAAATGTAAAGGAAAAATTAATTGAAAAAAGAAAATAAAAAGAAAAAAATAAAAATTTAAAAAAAAATTTACAATTAAATTTTTACAAATCAAACTGACGAAAACTAGCAAAATTTACAAAATGAAACTGTAAAATGAAAAAAAATTTTAAAAAGAAAATTAACAAATGAAAAGGAAAAAGACTTTTAAAACAAAATGACCCCAAATGCAAAATTTACAAAAAAAAACTTAAAAAAAAAAATAAAAATTTAAAAAAACCAAAAAAGTGCAAAATGAATGCAAACTTAAAATTAAAATCCCCGAAAAAAAATTTAAAAAATAAAAAAAAGAAAAATAACTTAAAACTTAAAAACCAACTGAAAAATTTTATTGACAAACTGACAATATACAATAAACTACGAAAAAATAGCAAATTAACAAAAAATGAAAAATGTGAAAAAAAAAAGAAAAACAAAAATTTCAAAATTTAAAAAAAACTAAAACAAACCCGACAAAATAATTTTACAAAGACATTTCAATATCAAAAAGACGAAAAAATAGCAAATTTACAAAATGAAACTTAAAATTTAAAAAAAATTTCAATTTTAAATGACCAAAAAAAAGCAAACTGACAAATGTTATTTACAAAAGAAATTACAAAATCAAACTCGAAAATGGCAAAGACAAAATGAAAATGGTTTTAAAATGAAAAAAAAAGACAACTTTGAAAAAAGACTAAACAACAAAATGACAAAATGTTTGACAAAACAATTTTACCCAAACAAACTACGAAAAAATAGCAAAATTCAAAATTTAATGTCAAACTGTGAAAATAAAACTGACAAAATAAAAAATTTCAATATGAAAAAGATAAAATAACAAAATGACAAAAGCAAAATTTACAATCTGACATTCTTACAAAAAAAAATGACGAAAATAGCAAATTGACAAAAGAAAACGTGAAAAAGAAAAAATCAATTTGAAAAAGACTTTTTCAAGCAAACTGCAAAATGTTATTGACAAAATGACAATATTACAATATCAAAATGACGCAAACTAGCAAATTGACAAAATGAAACTGTGAAAATGTGGAAATGAAAATCTGACAAAATGACAAACTTACAATATGAAAATGACTAAGACTTACAACCCTGACAAAATGCAATTGACAATATGACAGTGTGGCTCGTTGGTCTTTTGTGTGGCTCGTTGGTCTTGTGGTGAGCGTATCTGCTTCCAATGCAAAAGGTTCGATTCCCGCTAAAGTCAGAAGTTTTTTAACTTCTGAATTGGACTTAAGTCCATCAGTTCTTGTCTTAGGAGTTTGTAAACGGTGACTTTGGAGCCGTCCTAGCAACGAAGCACATAATAAATTTAAGAGTTGTTCTGCATCGGCCTTGTGATTCTGGCGTTGATTCGCGGGTGTTCGCACTGTCCATACCACTGATTTCTATATTTCCTATTCAAGATATCGATCTTTGGTTTTGGTTATCGCTCACTCGCGATTGCGTCGGGCCTGCAGGGTTGGCTTGGTCGCTTTGATTTAAAGTCCCCCCCTGAAAATCAGTTATATAACTGAGTGGGTAGACTCTAAATAAAATTTAAATTTTTTTATTTATTTAAAACAAACTGAAAAAACTAGCAAAATTACAAAATGAAACTGTCAAAATGTGAAAATGAAAAAAAAATGACAAAATGACAAACTTACAATATGAAAATGACTAAAATTAACAACCTGACAAAATGCAATTCACAAACTGACATTCTACAATACAAACTGACGAAAACAGCAATTTACTAAATGAAACTGTAAAAATGTAAAACTGACGATATGAAAATGACTAAAGCAAGCAAACTGTCAAAATGTTACTGACAAAATGACAATATACCCATATCAAATGAAGAAAACTAGCAAATTAACAAATGAAACTGTCAAACTGAGAAAATGAAAATCTGACAATATCAAACTTACAATATGAAAATGACTAAAACAAGCAAACTGACAAAATGTTATTGACAAACTGACAATATCACAATATCAAACTGACGAAAACTAGCAAATTGACAAAATGAAACTGTCGAAACTGGGAAAACGAAAATCTAAAAAATAAACAAACGTACAATATGAAAATGAATAAAACAACAACCTGACAAAATGCAATTGACAATCTGACATTCTTAAAAAATCAAACTGACAAAAAATAGCAAATTGCAAAATGAAACTGTGAAAAATGAAAAACATACAATTTGAAAAAAAACTTATTCAAGAAAAATGACAAAAATGTTATTGACAAACTGCCAATATTACAATATCAAACTAACGAAAACTAGCAAATTAACAAAATCAAACTGTCAAACTGTGAAAATGAAAAACGGACAAAATCACAAACATACAATATGAAAATGACTAAAAACTAACAACCGGACAAAATGCAATTGACAATTTTGATATATTACAATATCAAACTGACGAAAACTAGCAAATTGACAAAATGAAACTTTTGAAAATGAAAAACTTTCAATTGATAATGACTAAAACAAGGAAAAACTGACAAAATGTTATTGACAAACTGACAATATTACAATATAAAAACTGACGAAAAAAAAGCAAATTAACAAAATGAAACTGTCAAACGTGGAAATGAAAATCTGACAAAATGGCAAACTTACAATATGAAAATGACAAAGACTTACAACCCTGACAAAATGCAATTGACAATATGACAGTGTGGCTCGTAGGTGTTTGTGTGGCTCGTGGTCTTGTGGTTAGCGTATCTGCTTCCAATGCAGAAGGTCGATTCCCGCTAAAGTCAGAAGTTTTTTAACTTCTGATTTGGATTTAAGTCCATCAGTTCTTGTCTTAGGAGTTTGTAAACGGTGACTTTGGAGCCGTCCTTGCAACGGAGCACATAAAAAATTTAATAGTTTTTCTGCATCGGCCTTGTTGATTCTGGCGTTGATTCGCGGGGTTCGCACTGTCCATACCACTGATTGCTATATACCTAGTAAAGATATCGATCTTTGGTTGATTATCGCTCACTCGACGATTGCGTCGGGGCCTGCAGGGTTGGCTTGGTCGCTTTGATTTAAAGTCCCCCACTGAAAATCAGTTATATAACTGAGTGGGTAGACTCTAAATAAAATTTATTTATTTATTTATTAAATCAAAACTGACGAAAACAAGCAAATTAACAAAATGAAACTGTCAAACAGTGAAAATGAAAATCTGACAAAATGACAAACTTACAATATGAAAATGACTAAAAGTAACAACGTGACAAAAAGCAATTGACAAGCTGACATGCGTACAATATCAAACTGACGAAAAAGTAGCAAATTGACAAAATGAAACTGTGAAAATGAAAAACATACAATTTGAAAAAGACCTGAATAAAATCAAACTGTCAAACGTGAAAAGTAAATCTGACAAAATGTAAATTACAATGAAACTGACAAAACTACTAACCTGAAAAATAATCAACTGACATTCAAAAGCAAACTGGAAAATAGAAATTGAAAATGAAAATTGTAATATGAAAAATGACTAAATTGAAAAAGACAATATCAAGTGACAAACTGAAAATGTTATAACAAACTGACAAATAGTAAATCAAAACTGAAAGCAAAGTACAATTGAAAATGAAATTGAAAATGAAAAACTTACAATTGAAAATGACTTAAACAAAACTGACAAATGTTATGCAAACTGACAATATTACAATTACAACACTGACCGAAAACTAGAAATTGAACAAAATAAATGAAACTGTAAATAAATCTGAAATGAACAATTACAAATAAAGACATACTGACACTACAAATGCAAAACATTCAAATACAAATAGAACAACGATAAACATAGCAAACTTGACAAGTAATGCAACATTGAAATTACATAATCTACAATCAAATGACGAAAAGTAGCAAATTGAAAAAATGAAACTGTCAAACAGGGAAAATGAAAAATCTGACAAAATGACAAACTTACAAAATGAAAATGACTAAGATAACAAAACTGACAAAATGCAATTGACAATCAGACATTCTACCAAATCAAACTGACGAAAACTAGCAAATTGACAAAATGAAACTGTGAAAATGAAAAACATACAATTGAAAAAAGACTTATTCAAGCAAACTGACAAAATGTATTGACAAACTGACAATATTACAATATCAAACTGACGCAAACTAGCAAATAACAAAATCAAACTGTCAAAGTGTGAAAACGAAAAACTCACAAAACGACAAACTTACAATATGAAAATGACTAAAACTAAACAACCCTGAAAAAAATGCAATTGACAATATGACAGTGTGGCTCTTTGGTGTTTTGTGTGGCTCGTTGGTCTTGTGGTTAGCGTATCTGCTTCCAATGCAGAAGGTCGATTCCCGCTAAAGTCAGAAGTTTTTTAAACTTCTGATTTGGATTTAAGTCCATCAGTTCTTGTCTTAGGAGTTTGTAAAACGGTGACTTTGGAGCCGTCCTTGCAACGAAGCACATAAAAAATTTAAGAGTTGTTCTGCATCGGCCTTGTTGATTCTGGCGTTGATTTGCGGGTGTTCGCACTGTCCATAACAATGATTGATATATTACCTATTAAAAATATCGATCTTTGGTTGGTTATCGCTCACTCGACGATTGCGTCGGGGCCTGCAGGGTTGGCTTGGTCGCTTTGATTTAAAGTCCCCCACTAAAAATCAGTTATATAACTGAGTGGGTAGACTCTAAATAAAATATATTTATTTATTTAAAACTAGCAAAATTACAAAATGAAACTGTCAAACTGTGAAAATGAAAAACTGACAAAATGACAAACTTACAATATGAAAATGACTAAAACTAACAACCTGACAAAATGCAATTGACAATCGGACATTCTGACAATATCAAACTGACGAAAACTAGCAAATTAACAAAATGAAACTGTGAAAATGAAAAATTACAATTTGAAAATGACTTAAGGCTATTCCACCGCGTTTTTCTATTTTCCAAAAAATATGCTACTAAGTTAAAATATAGTGAATGGTTTTGAAACATGGCTATTTAAGAAAATCAAATTATTTTTTCAAATTTTTCTGATCCGGTACACGGCCAATATAGCCACCTCAAAATAATTTCAAACTTCAATTCGCCAGGGCACACCATTCAACGTACGGTGTTGTGCTTTTGTGACATTAATTTTTAACTGTTTTTCTATGAACTGACTGAGAGAAAACAGATTTATTTTAACAATTGTCTTTCCTGCGAATTTGTATGTTGGGCAGTATTTTTTACCGTTTTGTAGTCCTACCGCTAAACGAAAAAATTCGCAGGAAAGACAATTGTTTAAAAAAATCTTTTTTCTCTCAGTCAGCCTCTAAACAATCAGTTTAAAATTAATGTCACAAAAGCACAACACCGTACGTTGAATGGTGTGCCCTGGCAAATTGAAGTTTAAAATTATTTTGAGGTGGCTATATTGGCCGTGTACCGGATCAGAAAAGTTTGGAAAAAATATTTTTGATTTTCTTAAATAGCCATGTTTCAAAGCCATTCACTATATTTTGACTTAGTAGCATATTTTGGAAAATAGAAAAACGCGGTGGAATAGCCTTAAACAAGCAAACTGACAAAAAGTTATTGACAAACTGACAATATTACAATATCAAACTGACGAAAACTAGTAAAAACAAAATGAAACTGTCAAACTGTGAAAATAAAAATCTGACAAAATGAAAAACTTACAATATGAAAATGACTAAAACTAACAACCTGACAAAATGACATTGACAATCCTACATTCTTACAAAATCAAACTGACGAAAACTAGCAAATTGACAAAATGAAAATGTCAAACTGTTGTCGCTAAATAGCCAAACAAGCCCCACAACAAATTAAACAATAAAATCAAACACAAATCCAAAATCCAAAAACAATCAAACAAATTTACTGTCACTCAAAGTCAAACAGCTGTTAAGCAAACAATTACCAACCTTAGAAGAGTGCGCCGGTCTAGCTCAAGTCAGTAGTCTTGCCAACTGCTGAAGTTTAATTTAAGAAAACTGAAATAAAATATTGAGTGGGACAGACACGACAACGAAAGGTTAACACAAATTAACAAAACCAGTTTCAAAATACAATTATAATGAATCAAATCAAGTTATGTTACATTTACAATTACAAAAACATGTTATCAAATTCTCAAAAGTTCCCAATAATAAAAGTTCTCATTAATAAAAAGTTCTCAATAATAAAAAGTTAGCCAGCCATTTTATAAAAGTTCGTTCGTAGATAGCAAGTTTGTTTTACCGTGTTATCGCGATTCGTAGATTTGTAGATATTGACCAGGTCCAGGGGTCAAGTTCTCGCCCAAGTTCCAAGTTCCAAATTCTCGCCCACGTTCCAAGTTCCAAATTCTCGCCCAAGTTCTCGCCCACGTTCCAAGTTCCAAAATCCAAACGATCGAAGTTCCAAATTCTCAAATTCTCGACCAAGTTCTCGCCCACGTTCCAAGTTCCAAATTCTCGCCCAAATTTCCTGGTTGATCCGCCCTGTCTAGAGCCCCAACCCGGACGTGAAGTCTCCTCGAGAGACCAAGTTAGTATGTTTCTGAAGAATCCTTCTTCTCTGCTCGCGTTCATTTCGACTGATGATTTTGTGACGTAGTCACGGAAATTGAGTGTTGTAATTGGCTTAGTCTATTACGCCCTGGTGATTAGGCAGAAGTGGGGGTATGTTTTCGGTCCCACGGTTCTAAAAACGTGACGTAGTTGCATGATGAAACTCGGATAGTTTATTGATACCAACCATTCAAAAGATGCATACAAGTCGACTTGAAACTGTCATTCGGTCGGATATTTATGCACGCACGTGCAAGTTGTGTTGCGCAAATGTTGATACTAGGGAAATGTTTCCACACTCCACAAGCTATGTGTGACGTCACTGAATGACCAGAGTTCGGGTGCACTTGCCGATAATGTAGCGCAGTGAACGAGAAAACATTCCAATCTCACAGTTCATACGGACAGCGATTACGTAATCACCGCAGCTGGCCATGACGACGCGGATACGAAGCACAAACACTAGTTTTTATTTATTACGCGTGGCTGATAAATTGTCATAACACAATAAAATGAAATATTATTGGCTGAAATAGTTCATGTAATTATTTAAATGTAATTAATTATTCAAAATAATTATACAATTTGAAAGGCGGGAACAAATTATATTTAAATCTTTGAAATTGTCTCATATAGACCAAAAGGTTACAATATCCCCTCTGAAGGGCAGAAAAATTGAATGTAGTGAAAATTTTGAATGTTCTTCACTAAGTTCTTAAATTTAAATTTTACATTATAGTTTTATAAGTATTATTTTATTCACAAGCATGGTTATGTTTTGAATAAAATGAGAGTGTGGTTATTTACCATTGGTTGCAAATAATATTTAGTTTCAATCATAGTTTTTACAAGAAAATTACAGTAATGAATACAGTTTTTATCAATGTTTGCATTGATTTTTTTTTTATAGAAGTAAATATTGCAACAGTAGCAATGAAAATAATATTGAAACAATTGTTATTTAGGTACATGACACCACAAAGATACAGGAATATGACATGAAAAGAGAAAGGATGGTTGAGGAATACAAGTATAACAGGCATCATCAACACAACACAGTCTATTAACTGAACTAATTATGTCTGCTATCTCACCCCATCCCCTCGAGAAAAATTAAACAATTGAATAAACGTAATCAATCAGCTACGTGTTGTCGCAAAAATTAAATTATCGATTAAGTTATTTATCATTAAAATATCCGAAGCTTTCGTCTAACCAGATGCCTTCCATCTAACCGCGTGGTTCAACTTTGTATCTGTCCACAAAATTATTCAGCATTGCTGTTGTTTAAACATAGGTAAAATAACAATACAAAAATCAGCTAATAGAAAACAAAGGTATGATATGATGATACGAAAATGAATATGTAGTAACCGTAGTTACTGTCCGGTCTTACAATGGAAAACCGCCCGCTCTTCGCCTTAAAATTAAGTTTAAATTCATAGGTTCGATATGTTCCAGACTAAATTTCAAAAGTTCAACCTGTTAATTTGGTATGCCCACTACTCACTGTACTAAGTTTTCGTTTGACAAAAGAATCTAAATCCATCAAATACCCCAGGTAAGAAGTACTGACTCCAAAATTCCGCTTACACGTGTTCCCGTTTGCTTTGTCAAATAATTATACTGTGGTTTATTTATTTAAACCTCTCCCACTCACTCGCTCGCTGTTCTATACAGCCTCCCATAAATGTTTAACTCACAGGTATAAACGCACCAGAACATATCTAATAAAGTATTTACTCGATCAAAAAAATTACATCGCTAAATACTTAAAAACGCCATAAAAAAAAATATATATAACGCAACACAACCTATACAGGAAACTGTTACAAAAAGGCGTATACATATTACATGCTCACTAATATTACACGATGACAACAAAACAAGTTAATTATGCACGATTACTAAAGGTTGATTAATTATAAGGTTGATTAAATATTGGTTCAGCCAATACGGTCTCCTCTCTTATTGATAAGCACATCTGTGAAAATTGTACCACTAATCCATGTCAGTGTAAGGTGTTTGTATTTAAATGTGAATAGTTGTTATTGTTGTAACAAATAAGTCCGCCAAAAATTAAATAGAAAAACATTTGAATGTCCACAGTTCAATCCCCCCATCCTCATCTAGTTTCTGTTCAGTATTATTTAAAATTATAAAATTTATTGTTAGGCTCTATCCAATATCACCAAAAAGTCAAATTATTATTTTAAAAATTATTTATTAAAATTTACTAATCCAAAATGTGTCAAAAACAAAATATGGTAATACACAAGGTTGCAAAAACAAGGTAACGTCAAGTTCAAGTTTTAGTTCACTGTTCAAATATCTCAAATAAATTTTTAAAATTGTTCGGGTTCAAATTCCACGAAGGTTTGGTTCAAAATCCAGAAATATGTCAAGTATTATTTTATTATCGAGCTTAGGCCCTACTCGAACAAATTTTTATTTATTTTATTTTAAATCCTATGTCAAATCCTAGTTTGAATTTATTAAAAATAGTTGTAAGTTAAACAACGTTCAGTTTAAAAATTATTTCAAATTCAATCCACGTAGTAGTAGGTTCCCGTCTGATTTTATAAAATTATCAAGGTCACGTTCCATTTACAGTTCGTTCAAGGTCACGTTCCATTTACAGTTCAACGTATGAATTCACGTTAAGTTTCAAGTTTAAATTCAAAGTGAGGTTATGTTCCAACAAAAATTGCAAAAAGTTCCAAGCAAAGTTCAAGAAGTTTATTCATAAAATAGTTCAATGTCTCCACGTTGTCAAGTTATGTTTTATTCAATCAATTCAAGTTCAAAATTCACTATCTCTCAGTTCACTATCTCATCTCTCGCTATCATCTCTCACTGTCCTATCACTCATATTGCTAACGTTAAATACCAGATTATTGTGACTCCCGAGTTAATAACTTCTATTATTTCCACTTTAACTTTACTTAATTCTAAGTTCGCATCACCTAGACCACCAAAAACTTCAACTTACCCAATATTGTCACTTACGTCCACATAAAATTCAACTTAACCAACATCGTTCCTAACGACCACATAAAACACCCACATAAAATTCAACTTAACCAACATCGTTCCTAACGACCACATAAAACACCCACATAAAATTCAACTTAACCAACATCGTCACTTACATTATCAACTTCAACTTCATCACTTACGTTCACATTAACTACCACATTATTATTATTATTATTATTAATTAACATTAACTCGAGACCACCTTTCAATCTAGTATTTAACTTCACCCTCTTATCATCATCTAACACTCCACTATCTGTTTCTGTTTCACTTCTCTCTAGCCTTACTTTATTTCACTGAAAGTTCTCAAATTTACTATTTATTTCTAGTTTCTATTTTTAAATTTTACATGCTTGTTTAGTTTATAAAATGAGTTGGTTGTCAAGTTTAAATTAAATTCAACTTCAGAATTCCAAGTTCACTTTCAACGTTTCAACATTTCAACTATAATTTAAAATCTACTTTTATACAATTCCAATAGGTTTTTAACTTCAGTTTGAAAAAAATCAATATTAGCTAATTTTAACTTCAAAAAGTTTTAATGTTATAAAAATGTGAGGTTATATTTTGTTTGGGTGTGACAACACATATTATGTGTGTGACAAAACAAGTTGTGTGACAACCTAAGTTGTGTGTGATGCACTAAGAAGTGTTCCCTGTTCCCCTTTAAATTGTGCTATAAATGTTCTCCTTTAAGATGTGTATTAATATTTGTGAGTGACTGTACTCATTGCCAGTCAGTGAAGATTTGTTTATCTTATCTAAGTAGTCATTAATTTTTATTGCTTCTTGCAACTAGAGTGTCTATCTGTCTGTGGAGGCTGGCCACTTTGCATCCATTGTTTATGTTATTTTAAGTCAAGGTCAAGTTTTATAACAGCTGGTTGAAATTTATTCCATACTCTTTCTATTTTATAAACTGTTAGGTTTTAAAACGTTTGTAATTTAATTTAGGCCTACTGTGTTTTTCTACTGGTAGGTTTTAATCCCCTCAAAGCTCCTTGTCACTTTCTGTTCTCTATTCATTCTGGTTTAAATTCAATATTTATTTTATTTTTAGTCCACGTTATAAAATAAATTCAAAGTTATTATTTAAAATTCACAATTTTATTTTATCCCAATTTATATTCTAAGTAGCAGTCAAGTTTAGTTCATAAATTGTTGTTGATTAGGTTTGTGTTAGTTTAAAGTACATATTTTTAATTTATGAAAAGCAAGTTTTAGTTTATGTTTTGTTTAGGCTTTGTGTACCCTAGTGTTGACACCTGGGTGTCCTAACCTCCTACCGGTCTACATTTTAATCATTTAATTTTAGAATTCTTCCCTTTTTCACTCTCATACTTTCTGATTTTTGCTGAAGGCTTATTTTTCCAACGCTCCCTTCTCTTGTATAGTTCAGTTAGCTTTTCAATTTTCCCAAACCATCTGTCATTGATTTTAATTTTATCTCTCCGTTTTACAAAATCCCACTTATCCTGACCAAAATATTTTAAGTTTAAGTACCGCTTGTTTTTATTTAAATTTTGTTTACGCATTAAGTAGGCCTCAATCCCCTCATCTCTCACTATCAATAACTCATTTCTCACTAGCTTATCTCTCTCTCCATTATTGTCAACTACCAGACTATTTCTGTATTCCGGGTTAAAAATTTCTTTTATTTCCACTTCCACTTTAACTTTATTTTATTTTTAACACAATTTTCACCTTCTCCACTTTCATTTTTAGGTTCTCCGTTTTCTCTCATATCAACGTCACTTCTATCTAGATTCACATTATCAACGTCACTTCCACTATCAACTTTAACTTTGTTTATCACTTTATCAACGTTTTCACTTACATCATTTACGTCACAACTAAATTCAACTTTATTAACTCGGTTTCTCCCATTATCAACATCATCACTAACTGTCATATTGTTAGCCCTATCTCGCCCTACACTTTCACTATCCGCATCACTTACACTAAGGTTTAACTCAACGACATCATTGTTATTATTATTAATTAACCCGGAAACATCAATATCTCTAGCATTCTCCAATAACCCAACATTTTTATCATCACACGCTTCAACATCTGTTTCTGTTTCATCTCTCTCTACGCCTACTTTATCTGCTTTCAATTTTGATTCTCGTTCTATCCGATCTGCTCTACGTTCCTTTATTTCATTCAATTCATTCTTGATTAATATGAATAGCTTTTCTATTTGGTCAAACTCACTGTGCGGTTGGTATTGTTCACCTGTGATACCTGTGGCTGTAGAAGTAGTTGAAGGCACTGGCACTGGAGTGGTACATGTAACAATATTCAACATGGTATTAGTTTCACTCTCAAAATTATAACCTTCCTTGTCGTCCTTCACACTCATTTTTGATTTTAATTATTCAGTTTTCAAAATAAAATTTTAGGTTAAAAGTTGGCAAGCACCACGTTTTATATTATTTATTAAGTTATTTATTATTAATCTCGGGTAGTGTATAGAATCAAGCCCCACGTTGGGCGCCAATGTCGCTAAATAGCCAAACAAGCCCCACAACAAATTAAAACAATAAAATCAAACACAAATCCAAAATCCAAAAACAATCAAACAAATTTACTGTCACTCAAAGTCAAACAGCTGTTGAGAAAAACAATTACCAACCTTAGAAGAGTGCGCCGGTCTAGCTCAAGTCAGTAGTCTTGCCAACTGCTGAAGTTTAATTTAAGAAAACTGAAATAAAATATTGAGTGGGACAGACACGACAACGAAAGGTTAACACAAATTAACAAAACCAGTTTCAAAATACAATTATAATGAATCAAATCAAGTTATGTTACATTTACAATTACAAAAACATGTTATCAAATTCTCAAAAGTTCCCAATAATAAAAGTTCTCATTAATAAAAAGTTCTCAATAATAAAAAGTTAGCCAGCCATTTTATAAAAGTTCGTTCGTAGATAGCAAGTTTGTTTTACCGTGTTATCGCGATTCGTAGATTTGTAGATATTGACCAGGTCCAGGGGTCAAGTTCTCGCCCAAGTTCCAAGTTCCAAATTCTCGCCCAAGTTCTCGCCCACGTTCCAAGTTCCAAATTCTCGCCCAAGCTCCTGGTTGATCCGCCCTGTCTAGAGCCCCAACCCGGACGTGAAGTCTCCTCGAGAGACCAAGTAAGTGTGTTTCTGAAGAATCCTTCTTCTCTGCTCGCGTTCATTTCGACTGATGATTTTGTGACGTAGTCACGGAAATTGAGTGTTGTAATTGGCTTAGTCTATTACGCCCTGGTGATTAGGCAGAAGTGGGGGTATGTTTTTCGGTCCCACGGTTCAAAAAACGTGACGTAGTTGCATGATGAAACTCGGATAGTTTATTGATACCAACCATTCAAAAGATGCATACAAGTCGACTTGAAACTGTCATTCGGTCGGATATTTATGCACGCACGTGCAAGTTGTGTTGCGCAAATGTTTTATACTAGGGAAATGTTTCCACACTCCACAAGCTATGTGTGACGTCACTGAATGACCAGAGTTCGGGTGCACTTGCCGATAATGTAGCGCAGTGAACGAGAAAACATTCCAATCTCACAGTTCATACGGACAGCGATTTCGTAATCACCGCAGCTGGCCATGACGACGCGGATACGAAACACAAACACTAGTTTTTATTTATTACGCGTGGCTGATAAATTGTCATAACACAATAAAATGAAATATTATTGGCTGAAATAGTTCATGTAATTATTTAAATGAACTAAATTATTCAAAATAATTATACAATTTGAAAGGCGGGAACAAATTAATATTTAAATATCTTTGAAATTGTCTCATATCAGACCAAAAGGTTACACTGTGAAAATGAAAATCTGACAAAATGACAAACTTACAATTAGAAAATGACTAAAACTAACAACCTGACAAAATGCAATTGACAATCTGACATTCTTACAAAACCAAACTGACGGAAAACTAGTAAATTGACAAAATGAAACTGTGAAAATGAAAAACTGACAATTTGAAAAAGACTTAAAAAGCAAACTGACAAAATGTTATTGACAAATTGACAATATAACAATATCAATTTGACGAAAACTAGCAAATTAACAAAATGAAACTGTCAAACTGTGAAAATAAAAAACTGACAAAATTACTATCTTACAATATGTAAATGACTGAAACTAACAACCTGACAAAATGCAATTGAAAATCTGACATTCTTACAAAATCAAACTGACGAAAACTATTAAATTGACAAAATGAAACTGTGAAACTGTGAAAATAAAAATCTGACAAAATTACTATCTAACAATATGTTAATGACTAAAACTAACAACCTGACAAAATGCAATTGACAATCTGACATTCTTACAAAATCAAACTGACAAAAACTAGCAAATTGACAAAATGAAACTGTGAAAATGAAAAACTGACAATTTGAAAATGACGAAAACAAGCAAACAGACAAAATGTAATTGACAAATTGACAATATAACAATATCAATTTGACGAAAACTAGCAAATTAACAAAATGAAACTGTGAAAATGTAAAAATGAAAATCTGACAAAATGACAAACTTACAATATGAAAATGAGAGAGATAACTTTTATTTTTTTAACAAAACAAAACTTTGTTGTACAAATACAATTGCCACAAGGACACAGAATAAAATAACATTCATTGATTAATAACAATTAAAAAAGGTTAAAATTTAAATACAAATTCAAGAAATTAGTCATAATTATACAATTAAAAATTACATGTTTAGGCCATAAAGGTGATTCCTAAGAATGGAAATGGAACCTTTCAATGCGACCATCGATACGTCTTGTATCAGTGTTTTGCCTAACTTAAAAGTGTTGCAAAAATCAACAAAAAACTTTGGGATTGTCCCCCTTGCACCAACAAAACAATCCGATGACATGTATGGGTTTGCATTGGAAACTAACAACCTGACAAAATGCAATTCTTTTATCATTAAATTATCATTAAAATTCAAAAACATTTCCGACTCTTTGTTTTCTTAGATAATTGTATTGTTTTTGGAATATTTTGAGTGTTTAAGTTGAACGATTACAATCAAAGTTGTGATGGTGCTTACTTTCACTTTACATTCTTCTCTCGTCATATTATAAGATGATTTTACAACAATATATATGAAAAAAACTTGATTAAAAACTCGCTTAGTTAACTGATAAATGCTAAAATAGGTATCTTACATTTACATTGGATTTCTTAAAAAAAGATTAAATTTAATATTTAAAAATCAAACTAGTCTGAAATTTCCTTGATTCGTTTTAAAAATGTTAAGTTAAAAATATTATTTACATCATGTAGATAAAAGAAGGAAAGATAAATAAAGATGCGAATGATTTATTTATTAAATTGTTTTCGCAGTTTACTTAACTGAATCCAAATAAATAATCAATTTTGAAAAATACTTGAAAACATTTCAAATACAATGTAAAAATATAAATTAAAATATCTAATTGTCATCAAAAAACATTATGGTAGAATATGATGTTTCAATTCACTACCTTACAGTGTCTGTGCGTAAGTATTACGGGGTTGGGGTTCTAGCCTACTACAGATGTCGGAAAATCTCTTTTGGGAAAAACAAAAATTAAAAAAAAAAAATCTTAAATTTTTTTAAACTTAAACATTTGTAAGAAAAAAAAAAATTCTTGTTAAAAAAAACAAACATATTTTTTCAAACTTTATTATTAAAATATCATTAAAATTCAAAACATTTCCGACTCTTTGTTTCATCAATAATTGTATTGTTTTTGGAATATTTAGAGTGTGTAAGTTGAACGATTACATCAAAGTTGTGATGGTGCTTACTTTCACTTTACATTCTTCTCATCGTCATATTATAAGATGATTTTACAACAATATATTAAAAACTTAATTAAAAACTCGCCTTAGTTACAATCATACACATCTATAATAAGGTGTCTAGAAATGTGAGTATTAATTAAAAAATAATTAATTGAGATATCAACTAACATGTGACTTTTAACACTCCCTTTAAACTATTAGATTGTATAACAATCATTAATTCGTATTCAGAATTTTGGAAATCTTTCTGGCCTCGCTCGTTGTACAAGATTATGTAAAATTTTAGTTTACCATGTTTGCAGGAGCCAAGTACATGTGCACGGGTTTCAAACTCACTACGGTGTAAGTAAAGTAAAAAATATTTCCAAAAGAGAATGTTTAAAATAAACGGTTACGCTATTCACTTTCATTTGATCGCTTGTATTTATTTTTTTATTATAAAAAATATTAATTAATTAATACTAAAATAGGTATCTTACATTTTCATTGGATTCTTAAAAAAAAAATTCAAGTAAATATTTATAAATCAAACTAGTCTAAAATTTCCTTGATTCGTTTTAAAAATGTAAAGTTAAAAATATTATGTACATCATGTAGATAAAAGAAGAAAAGATAAATAAAGATGCGAGTGATTTATTTATTAAATTATTTTCGCAGTTTTACAAAACTGAATCCATATAAAAAATCAATATGTAAAAATAGTTGAAAGCATTTTAAACACGATATAAAAATATATTGGAACCTAAGTTTTGAAGGCGGGAAGGAAATGGTTCTCTCTGGTCTCAGCGCCTATAAGAATTAGCATGGTACGAAAATGTAACTCGCCATATCTTTGACTCGCTTAAAAGAAGTCCTAA
This sequence comes from Sweltsa coloradensis, assembly GCA_024449915.1. NCBI lineage: Eukaryota > Metazoa > Arthropoda > Insecta > Plecoptera > Chloroperlidae > Sweltsa > Sweltsa coloradensis. Next base: position 42,815 of record JAMZAV010002985.1, read on the forward strand.
ACCAATAACATCACAAGATGCATAATTTTGCAAAGAAGATGATGGCACACTACTTTGCTCGATGTTGCTTCCTAAATTCAAATTATTATGATTTAAATGGGCCCATGTTTGCGCACTGTCGCAAATGTACTCTGACTGAGCGGCAACCTAAGCGAGGCGCAGCCACGTTGTTGTGCAGCTGTGGCATCCTCGCATACCACGCGCCTGTCCATGGTTGCTAAATGTACTTTGCGTTTAAGATTTTGTTGGCACATTAAAGGATATTTCATTAGTAATGTATAATCTAGTACAACCCAGTGACCCCACAGTAGCCACAAAGCAAGTCGGATATCAAATGTTATGCTGATGCCACGGACACAATGTTTTTACGTGCTTTTTCATGAGCAGTTTGGAAGGTTTGGCAACAGTGTGAATGTAGAGTTCACTTCAACTCAAAACAATTGTCATACATATTTGTGATAGAGCAGAGTTATTTTATCCACGCAAAGAGGAAAGATTATTTTTTCTTACAGTATGAATATAATTCTGGTCCGTGGTCGGGTTCTCGCGCTATCGCTTACGAAACATTTAGCACGGGTAAATCGCCTATACCACGCTGACCGGAGAGAACCGGACAACGCCCACTTAGGTTCCCTATTACCATCTAAAACAATATGGTAGTATATGATGTTTCAATTCACTACCTTACAGTGTCTGTGCGTAAGTATTACGGGGTTGGGGTTCTAGCCTACTACAGATGTTGGAAAATCTCTTTTAGAAAATCAAAAAACTTTTAAAAAAATCTTAAATTTTTTTTAAAACTTAAACATTTGTAAGAAAAAAATCTTCTTGTAAAAAAAACAAACATAATTTTTTCAAACTTTATTATTAAAATATCATTAAAATTCAAAATATTTCCAGCCAGCGGTTTAGCCGAGCTCGTTTTACCGGTTCCCACTCGAACACCGAAGTTAAGCAGAATCGGGCGTGGTCATGGGTAGAGTGGGTAACCGCTCTTCCCTGAAAACTCACGTATACCCGCTGGTTAGAGCAGATGGAGGGTTCGAGAGCTAGTGTAACGGCTTTGTTCTCCTTGACGTCTGCTAGGCAGTCCAGGTTAGTGGAGGAACCTATATGACTGTCAAGCTTGCACCGTCATTTCGGATGGGACGTTAAGCCGTTGGTCCCCTTGGTACTTTTCGAAAGGAGTAGGCTACGTGCCGGTACCGGGTTTCCCCTCCTCCCTCTGTCCATTCTTCATCCTCATCTATCACTACTCATCGTCTCGATAAGCCAAAGTGCATAAATATGAGACGTTAAGCAATAATCAATCAATCAAAATATTTCCGACTCTTTGTTTCATCGATAATTGTATTGTTTTTTGGAATATTTAGAGTGTTTAAGTTGAACGATTACAATCAAAGTTGTGATGGTGCTTACTTTCACTTTACATTCTTTCTCGTCATATTATAAGATGATTTTACAACAATATTTTAAAAACTAAATTATAAACTCGCTTAGTTACAATCATACACATCTATAATAAGGTGTCTAGAAATGCGAGTATTAATTAAAAAATAATTAATTGAGATATCAACTTACATGTGACTTTTACACTCCCTTTAAACTATTAGATTGTATAACAATCATTAATTCGTATTCAGAATTTTGGAAATCTTTTCTGGCCTCGCTCGTTGTACAAGATTATGTAAAATTTTAGTTTACCATGTTTGCAGGAGCCAAGTACATGTGCACGGGTTTCAAACTCACTACGGTGTAAGTAAAGTAAAAAATATTTCCAAAAGAGAATGTTTAAAATAAACGGTTACGCTATTCACTTTCATTTGATCGCTTGTATTTATTTTTTTATTATAAAAAATATTAATTAATTAATACTAAAATAGGTATCTTACATTTTCATTGGATTTCTTAAAAAAAGATTCAAGTAAATATTTATAAATCAAACTAGTCTAAAATTTCCTTGATTCGTTTTAAAAATGTAAAGTTAAAAATATTATGTACATCATGTAGATAAAAGAAGAAAGATAAATAAAGATGCGAGTGATTTATTTATTAAATTGTTTTCGCAGTTTACAAAACTGAATCCATATAAAAAATCAATATGTAAAAATAGTTGAAAGCATTTTAAACACGATATAAAAATATATTGGGAACCTAAGTTTGAAGGCGGGAAGGAAATGGTTCTCTCTGGTCTCAGCGCCTATAAGAATTAGCATGGTACGAAAATGTAACTCGCCATATCTTTGACTCGCTTAAAAGAAGTCTAAACCAATAACATCACAAGATGCATAATTTTGCAAAGAAGATGATGGCACACTACTTTGCTCGATGTTGCTTCCTAAATTCAAATTATTATGATTTAAATGGGCCCATGTTTGCGCACTGTCGCAAATGTACTCTGACTGAGCGGCAACCTAAGCGAGGCGCAGCCACGTTGTGTGCAGCTGTGGCATCCTCGCATACCACGCGCCTGTCCATGGTTGCTAAATGTACTTTGCGTTTAAGATTTTGTTGGCACATTAAAGGATATTTCATTAGTAATGTATAATCTAGTACAACCCAGTGACCCCACAGTAGCCACAAAACAAATCGGATATCAAATGTTATGCTGATGCCACGGACACAATGTTTTTACGTGCTTTTTCATGAGCAGTTTGGAAGGTTTGGCAACAGTGTAAATGTAGAGTTCACGTCAACTCAAAACAATGGTCATACAGAGTTGTGATAGAGCAGAGTTATTTTATCCACGCAAAGAGGAAAGATTATTGTTTCTTACAGTATGAATATATTTCTGGTCCGTGGTCGGGTTCTCGCGCTATCGCTTACGAAACATTTAGCACGGGTAAATCGCCTATACCACGCTGACCGGAGAGAACCGGACAACGCCCACTTAGGTTCCCTATTACCATCTAAAACAATATGGTAGTATATGATGTTTCAATTCACTACCTTACAGTGTCTGTGCGTAAGTATTACTGGGTTGGGGTTCTAGCCTACTACAGATGTTGGAAAATCTCTTTGAGAAAATCAAAAAACTTTTAAAAAAATCTTAAATTTTTTTAAAACTTAAACATTTGTAAGAAAAAAAAACTTCTTGTAAAAAAAACAAACATAATTTTTTCAAACTTTATTATTAAAATATCATTAAAATTCAAAATATTTCCAGCCAGCGGTTTAGCCGAGCTCGTTTTACCGGTTCCCACTCGAAAACCGAAGTTAAGCAGATTCGGGCGTGGTCAGGGTTAGAGTGGGTGACCACTCTGCCCTGTAACTCACGTATACCGCTGGCGCTGGTTAGAGCAGATGTAGTTCGAGAGCTAGTGTAACGGCTTTGTTCTCCTCGACGTCTGCTCGGCAGTCCGGGTTAGTGGAGGAACCTATATGACTGGAAAGTTACACCGTCTTGTCGGATGGGACGTAAAGCCGTTGGTCCCCTTGGTACTTTTCGAAAGGAGTAGGCTACGTGCCGGTACCGGGTTTCCCTCCCCCCTTTCTGTTCATACTTCATCCTCATCTATCACCACTCATCGTCTCGATAAGCCAAAGTGCATAAATATGAGACGTTAAGCAATAATCAATCAATCAAAATATTTCCGACTCTTTGTTTCATCGATAATTGTATTGTTTTTGGAATATTTAGAGTGTTTAATTTGAACGATTACAATCAAAGTTGTGATGGTGCTTACTTTCACTTTACATTCTTCTCTCGTCATATTATAAGATGATTTTACAACAATATTTTAAAAACTAAATTATAAACTCGCTTAGTTACAATCATACACATCTATAATAAGGTGTCTAGAAATGCGAGTATTAATTAAAAAATAATTAATTGAGATATCAACTTACATGTGACTTTTAACACTCTCTTTAAACTATTAGATTGAATAACTATCATTAATTCGTATTCAGAATTTTGGAAATCTTTTCTGGCCACGCTCGTTGTTCAAGATTATGTAAAATTTATTAATTTATAAATGAATTCATCTTTTGTTCCAAACCTCGTCTCATTTTCTTGATCTATATCTTGTCGTTGAAACTTTATACAACTTTAAAATCTAAGTGATTAAAACAACATCAATACTCGACAGAGGTTTACAAAATGACATTTTTACGAAGGCATTGTGACTTTTATATTGATTAAAACCTCCAATCGTAATACAATTGTGGTAATTTCTCTTTAAAGGGGTATTTAACCGCTAAACTCAAAAAATATATTTCAGTCAGGCGAACAAGTAATGAATATAGCAATTAACAGAAAAAATATTGGGGCCACCATGACCTCCCAAAAAATTGTCAAATATGACATTTTTCGAGCTAGGTCCATCGGCAAAAATCTCCCATAAGAAATAACATGGGGACGATCTTTATGCCCCGTGACCTTGGAGGATTTTGATCCAAAAAAATATTGGCCATTATTGACGTACTCGACAGCCTTTTCTGTAAATTCTCTATATTTTGTTTTGTAATTTGGGCAAGTAGTTCGTTCAAAATATGCTGATTACCAGATGGGGTGTGATTTTGGAATGCATATTTCGGCGTGTTTGAGGATATATTTGGGCACAGTTTCAAGACACGATGTTATAAAGGGGCATTTTAGATTGGTACTATGCTCTAGTATCTATGTGGACCAAAAAAGAAGCAGGTTAAAGCCGATTTAGAAAATTTTCCAAAACACCAATTTTCGCCAATTTCTGGATCAAAAAAAATAAAAAAATTCGTGTTAAATCACAGTTACAAGATATAATTTTTTAAACGGTCATTTAAGTGTAGTATTGTGCTATAGATCACGTGGTAAAAAAAATAATTTTTGGGGTTTTTAGCCCCTTTAAACATTTTACTTCTTACTTTGCTTTGTTCTCTTTACTATTATCCTCTTACCTTAGATTGACGACTTTGATCGCTTCTTTCGCGTTGGCTTCCTATGTCACTTGTAGAAGATATCCCGTGAACTTCTTCATACACTTCAAATTTCCGATTCCGGAGAGCTTGCGCGATTTTTTTACGCACCTCGTTATGAAGAGAGTTCCGCATTAGTTTACCATGTTTGCAGGAGCCAAGTACACGTGCAAGGGTTTCAAACTCACTACGGTGTAAGTAAAGTAAAAAATATTTTCCAAAAAAGAATGTTTAAAATAAACGGTTACGCTATTCACTTTCATTTGATCGCCTGTATTTAATTTTTTATTATAAAAAATATTAATTAATTAATACTAAAATAGGTATCTTACATTTACATTGGATTTCTTAAAAAAAGATTCAAGTTAAATATTTATAAATCAAACTAGTCTGAAATTTCCTTGATTCGTTTTAAAAATGTAAAGTTAAAAATATTATGTACATCATGTAGATAAAAGAAGAAAGATAAATAAAGATGCGAGTGATTTATTTATTAAATTGTTTTCGCAGTTTACTAAACTGAATCCATATAAAAAATCAATATGGAATAATACTTGAAAACATTTCAAACACGATATAAAAATATAAATTTAAAATATCTTATTGTCATCAAAAACAATATGGTAGAATATGATGTTTCAATTCACTACCTTACAGTGTCTGTGCGTAAGTATTACGGGGTTGGGGTTCTAGCCAACTTCAGATGTTGGAAAAATATATTTTGGGAAAACTTTTTTCTTTTCCTATAGATTGCTTTGGTCTATACTTTTGGCGGTCGAATCTAGAGATTGACATACAAGGCACTGTGTATTGGAGTAGAATGTTTATATTAAACGATTACCAAATGTAAACAAACCATTTTTTCACTACATTTTCACATTGAAATGTAGCTTTTAAACATGCCATCTACGTTTTATGTTTCTCGATTTGGTTGATCGGGAAACACTCCCGTGGGTGTAATTGTTTTCATTTCGTCCTAATGGTCTAGTGGTTAAGACGTCCACCTGGGAATGTTGGGAGATCCGTGTCGTTCGGTTCGATTTTTAATTTTTTAAAAT
>JAMZAV010002986.1:0-77596 GCA_024449915.1 Sweltsa coloradensis
GACTCATCATTGTAAACCAGTCTTTTTGAAACCCTATCACTTTCTATCTTTCTTCATCTATGGGGTCGAGATGGGCGAGCCCACTCTATCCCCTTCTGGTGGGTCCGTGTTTCCTTTTTTCCTTAAAAGGGTTGATTTCCTTGTCCTGCTGGGGGGGGGGGGGCCTGCAGGTGATGAACCTGTTAGATCCTACTCGCCTTTTCCTTCAACCTCTTCACCTGCAGCCAAGAACCAACTTGTAGTATGTTTCCTTTTATTTGAGTCCCAGTAACAATTAGTTGGGGCAGTCTCTCCCCGTTGCCACGGGTCCTTGGTTCAAATCCAGGTAAGACATGGTTCTTTTTTCGCCCAAAGCACCAGAGTCAAGGAGGGAAGCCCCCTCACTGGTTGTGCTGTTGTTGTGACTACCCAAACCCCTGTCCTATCTCTAACCCTTTTTCTCTTAGAATGAATGAAGAGGCACCCTGGCCCAGCAACAGCAGGAGGGGGCAGCTTTTCTCTTGTTGGGGAAAGGTCCCTGGTTCGAACCCAGGGTGAGTCATGGATTTTTTGGGTTCCTCCCGAGCACTATGGGGTTGGGAGGGAAGCCCCCTTACTGCTTGTGCTGACGGTTGTGCTCAGTTTTAAATTGGTGTTTAAGTAACCTTGCTGATGATGAAAACATGCATGCAGAATTTACTTCTTGCGTGCCCTACCCAGGTTTGGTTATGTTTTTGTGAGTTTTTTTTTTGTATGTATTTAGCTGATTTTTAGTGGTCACCATCCGCCGATGATCACAGAAAGACGAAACCCGCGTCGTGGATTAAGTAACAAACAACTTTAAATTTAGGCTGCATGTTGTCATCCAGCAGGTGAAAAGTTTTGTTGTCCCCAGCTCTTCAGGCTGGGATTTATGTTCTCTTTGCTTTCCCAACCTGTCAACCCTTCTCCACTCTAAACCACACTTAGAAATAGAGAGAACTGACAATAAAAAAATACTCAAATTGATCAATGTTATCTCTTTGCTCACTACGCTCATCGATATCAATTACATTATTGGATGAGCAAGCGAGGCAGATTTTGTAATTTGACCTGTGGAAAACAATAGGGTCCGCTTTTTGGCTTTTCCCTGATTTTGGTGAATGTATTTCCTCACATAACAACTTTGTCAACTTTCCATGCTACTCGCTGTTTCTAGCACAACGAGGAACTCCGTTCTAGCAAAAATAACTTTGCTTGGTTGGTAAAAATATTCTCTTTTTTCAAACCTTTTGTACCGTGCATTCATACAAACCAGCCACCACTACAAAGCACCGCATTTTCTAAGTGAAGAAGAGTAACATCAATTGATTTTAGAGAGAATTTCAATGTCAATTACAAACCAACATTATTAGGTTTTTAGGCTGTGACACATCATTAATTATAGATTTAATGAAGGTGTTGATATCATACATCAAAATTTTATTTTTTGGCATGCAAAAAGTTAAATTTAAAAATATAACATGAGTGTCAAAATACTTAGCATACTAAAAAGACTTTAAAGGTTGGTTTGGTAGCGCCAAAATATGCACAAACAGCTTTTATGTTTTCACACTCCCGATTAATGACCCGGCACCTCCGACAAAATAATATTTTTTCTATGCTCAATTTCCAGTAGCAGATACTCGACTCAAAATTTTGCTACTCACACACAGACTAAATAGTAAATAGCAACTTATTTATTGTGTTTGCACATCAACTTGTAAGATTCTTGTTTGTTTTCCAGTCTCGGACAAACGCAACACGAATCTATTCCTGGACACCACGCCGCCCGCTCCCCCCAAGAGGCTTGTTAAGAAGGTGAGTATATCAGACGATAGTTGATTGGGTTACCTTCGTTCAAATAATATGTGATAAGTGTGACGACCTTCAGAAGTTCGACATTTCATAATATACTGTGCAACCCCAATTTAATCAATTGACAAATTTGTTGTTACATTTTTAATTTTTTTGCTTGGGAAACTATCATTAAGTCACAATGATGGATTCCAGTTTTTTGGAATCGATGTCATCCCTATTCCCTATTCAGGAGCCTAGCCAGGATTTTGATTGGGGGGGGGGGGGGGTATAATTTTGGGGTTTATATTAAGAAGTTTGTACTTTGTAGTACTACTCACGAAACTATCACTTCGAGAAAAGTATGTATTCTGGTACAATGGGGGGTCTGGGGCGCAGCCCCAGAAATGTTTTGATTTTTAACATTGTAAAAAGAATTGTGTAGAATTGTGAAGATCCGCATATCTTACAGTCAGTTTACAAAATCTTGACTTATGTTGAACCTACATATGAATCGGTTATTTGACAAACCAAATAAGTCACCCAAATTGCGTAAATGTAGCCTGGCCCTATGTGTTTGAAAGGAATGCCAAATAGAATAGAATAGAATAGAATAGAATAGGTCTTTATTGGCAAAGTTAAGCTCATTGCTTTTTTTCAACTTAACCATACACTGCAAGTAGGCTAACAGATTCGAATAAAAAGGTATGAGTTTACAAATAGGAATAAGTAATAGTATCTAGGATATAGTAGGTTTACCAGTACATATACAACAAAAGATAATTTTACATAAATACCATCTTGCAGTGACAGTCTAATATCATCGTACATATCACATATCAATACATATCAATATGTGGATCATATCATTTACAAGTTACAACTAATACTAAAAAATTAATATAGGTAAGTTATAGCATATAAAATAGGGCAAAATATGTCATAACTTGCTAAAATATAGAGTTTTGTAAAGTTAGTTAGGTATCTAAAACTTAACACTTTGCATGAATTAACATTTTATAGGCTTCTTTTGACGTTGAGAGCAGTAGGGGAGGGGGGGAATATGTCCATTTAGTAGTGAGATGAGTTTTAAAGTTGTGGATCAACACCTTAGTGTTGTTTGAGATAGTAATATTTTTTTAAATTCCCGTTTGAACAAGTTTTTTACATTTCTTTGTCGCTTTTGGTAGGGAGTTGTATATTTTTATTGTTGTGTGAGTAAAAGAACGTTGAAACATGGCTGTGGAGTGAGACTATTAATGAGTTTTAAATGCATTTCTGGTATGACTATAAACTTACTACTTCTTTCCATAAGTTTGTTACATAAGTATGATGGAGATTTGTCTGTGAGGATTGAGTTAGTAAGTGTTCCAAGGTGAGCTTTTCTCCTGTTTTCCATGTTTAGCCATCCAATTTCCTTGTATCGATGTGATTATGCTCATTTTTCTTTAAGTTTAGGGAAAATCTTACACATGCATTTTGAGCTTTTTGTATCCTTTGCTTGTCTATGGCATCCAAACATGGACCATAGATGATGTCTGCGTAATTGAATCTTGAAAGTATTAACGAGTCTGCGAGCAATGGCTGGATCATGTGAATGACATGAAGAGATAGGGTGCCAACTGCCATCAGCTTACCTTAAATGTAGTAGGCGCGCCGCGAAAGATAACATATAAACTCAAATACACAAATAAACTACATAGTCAAAACGTTTTCGGTCCACGTGATCTTCCTCACTGAGTGTAGAGAGAGAGACTGAGTTGAAACTTGAACTAGGCTAACTGTTGGCTAGGGGTGAGGGGTGAGTGAATGAGTATGAATTGGGTGACAGGGTGGCGGAAGAGGGAGGTGAATCACCGTAGGTTTAAAGTCGGTTTTTGGCGGGATTTGCAGATCCACTGATAGCCCAGTTCCCTCCTTCTCAGTTCACCGGCTTGTATGGTGGGTGGACAGACCTTATGACACAGCTGTGAAACAGGTCATAAAGGGTAGGCCATGCCCATAAGCGTGCAGTACCACTGGTTTCTCCAAATTCTCTTCCCGCACGTCCTGCCTGTGCCCATTCATCCTCATGCGGAGAGTGCTAGAGCCAACAGCTAGCCTAGTTTAAGTTTCAACTCTGTCTCTCTCTCTACACTCACTGAATGCACTGAGTAAGGTCACGTGGACCAAAATCGTTTTGACTATGTAGTTGTAGTTTATTTGTGTATTTGTGTTTATATGTTTCTTTTTGCCGCACCTACTCCATTGAAGGTAAGCTGTTGGCACCCTATCTCTTTATGTCATTCACAAATTGCGTAAATGAGTTAAGATAGCCATTTTCTTCAGAATTTCAAGACCTATCGAGTAGTAGAGAAACCAAAATTTTTTCGATCATGCCTGTGTAGGCCTTATATTCAGGGTGGTCAATTTCCCTTGATTTTGAGAAACCGAATAGTCGTCCATATGTTCTGAAGAAAAAAAATGTATGATGAAAAAAAGTGAAAAACGGAACAAGTATTTCAGTATAAAATGTTCATTGCGATCTCATTGAACAGAAATTTTATTTAACAAAGTTTTAAAAAAGTAGTTTTATGTTTCACTTTAACATACAATCATAAAAACCTTATGATACTACCTTATTTTTACTAATTTTATATACACCCGCCACCATTTAATTGAGAAAAACAAATAAGCCCACCCCAAATTGCAATGTTTGCGATTATGCAAAATAATAGCCATAGCCAATGACATATAAACTTCTAAAACAAATATCTGAAATAAAAATTGCTTATGCCACAGAATGGTTCAACGATAATGAACTGCTATTAAATGAAACCAAATCTATAATTGTTGAATTTCACAAAGACCCACGGGTAGAATGTTACGATGCCCGTAATTGTTACAGCATCACCAATGTAATCTAACAGCTGCAAATAAAATACAATACAATACAATACAAATAAAAACAGTATACAATAGTACAAATAATACCTCAATCATAGTAGGGGCATCAACAAATTTTGTGGGACTCATAATAGACAGTAAACTCAAGTGGCACGAACACATCAAAGTGCTAATTAAAAAACTTAACTCTGGCTACTTTGCAATCAAATCAAATCAAGTCTGTAGCAAACATTGCAACAGCCAAACTAGTATATTCCTCTAACTTTGAGGCACACATAAGGTATGGAATTGAATTCTGGGGTTGCTCTCCCAGTACCAAGAAAGTTTTATAATTCAAAAGGAGGTAATCCGTCAAAGCTTAAACAAGTCTCGAAGATCACACTAGTGAACACTTCTCATCATCCAAATTAAATATTAACAAATCTATGCTTTGTTCATTCTACAGGCAATCCAAAAGTTAAAAAAAAACATAAAAATCCCTTTCAACAAATAAACAATATCCACAGCCACAACATAGTCTAAAAAACAAGATATATGTAAATTATTTTTCAAAAATCTTCACCGACAAACAACTCTGATTACACACACATAAAATTGTTTAATAAACTACCAACTGAACTAAAAAACATAGGTCATAGACGTTTTAAATACTCTGTAAAAAGTTCTTATCTCAAAAGGGTTATTAATTCATAACGAGTATTTAGTTAAAACCTAGGATAATTAAGTTTAGTTTAGACTCAAGCTTACGAAAGTGTAATTCATGAACATATTTCTTGTCTATTTATTATAATAATAATTTATAACTATTAGTAGGGGAGCATAGGAATTCCGTGGTCCGAAAAAGGTGAAAGAGCTATGTATCTGGTATCAAATCTCGTATTGATCCATAATAAACAATTTCCGATGGGAGAGTCTTGATTTTTGGCTGAGACCGGCCATATAAAACCCAAAAAGGCCGCCGCTTTCGAATTTTAAACTAAGGCTTTAATTTCGTAAGTATTTGACCGATTTCAATTCAAAGGTACCTTTCGAAAGGAAAAATGATAAAAAATTAAAATTAAAATGTAACAAATTTTCACGAAAACCCCTTAGGTTTGGGGTTTAAATTACAAAAAATCAAAACGGGTTTTACTTTACACTTTCTTTTATGGAACGAATTTACTAGGAAAAAAGGGGTTTTACATTTCCCTTAAGTTGCTTTTTTTGGTAGTTATTTCTATATTTTTATAATGAACCCCACGCTTTTAAATTTTTTGCCCAAATATAGCCTAGTTTATGTAATTGAAGCAAAGGGGCATGTGTAGATGAATATACCCACTATTTGGTGTTTCTTTTTTTTCAAAATTTGTCGGGGAAAATTTTTTTTTTTTTTTTGGTTGGAAAAAAATTGGGATTTTTGGTATAAATCGATTCTTTTATGAACCGAATTTAAACAATTTTGAATGGGAAAATTTCGATTTTTTACTGGGGCCCTTTCCCGGGGCCAAAAACAAGATGGGCCCCCGCATTGAAAATTTAAACTAAAAATTTTTTAAAATTTCGCCGTTTAAATTTCAAAAAAAGGTACCATTGAAAAGGAATAAAAAGAGTAAAAAATATGTTTTAAAAAAAAATTTTCCCCGAAATTTTAATTTTTTTAAAGGGTTATGTTTTTTTTGAGATTTTTGTATTTTTAACTTTTTTTTCAGAGCAAAATGGGTGAAAAAAACTATTAGGGGGTATCAACCGGTTCGTTTGTTTTTGTGTTTTTAAAAATTTGATGGGGGAAAAAAATTTCGTTTTTTTTACTGGGGCCCTTTTCCCATGGCAAAAAAAAAGTTTGGCCGCGCCAATGAAACCTTTTGACCGCATATCTTTTAAAAAGAAATATACCCAAATTTTTTTTTTTTTTTTTTTTAAAAAAGGGTATACCGTTAAAAAAGGTAATTAAAAGAAAAAATAAACTATATATTATCATTTTGTTGAAACTTTAATATTTACTGGGTTATGTTCCCCCCCCAAAAAAATTTAAAAATTTTTTTACCCCCATTTCTTTAATCGGTAGGGAAACTTATGGCCCCAATATTTACAGGGACAAAAACGGTTTTTGAATAGTTTGGTTGTTTACCGAAAGCAATCTCTTATGTATTCAAGAGCCCTTATTTTTATATTTTTCCAAACAAATATATCCCGAGATAATTTTTGAAGCAGGGACCATGTGAAATGAAATAATAATGCTTTCGAGTTTTTTGATCTTAAATTTTTTAAACACATTCGTAGGGGGCACAAAAATTTGATAAAAGGGGTTTATGTATCGGTATAAACGATTCGTTATAAAAGTATTTTAAAATTTTGTTTAAAGGCCCCGTCGCAAAAAAAAAAAAAAAGAGGGGCCCCGAAAAAAAAACTTTAAGCTTACATTTTTTTCAAAGGGAAAATTAAACAAAATTCTTTTCAAAGGTACCTTTGGAAAGGTAATAAAGGGGGCAAAAAAGTAAAAATTTTGCAATTTTTCCCCAAAAATTTTTAAAATTTAGGGAGGTAATTTTTTATACACTCGTTTTGTTCAGTTAGGAACAAATAAACTATATATGTATATTTTTTTGGTTAAAACCCTTTAAATTTTTATAGAAAAGCGTTTTTGACGTGTTTTTTGGTACCTTTAAACAGAAATTAAAAAAAAGTTCTTCCCCCGGGGATTGAACCCGGGACCAGAGGGAAAAGAGTATGGACAGTATGACATACATTTGGGCCAGGGAAAATCTCTAAAAACAAAAAAAAAATATTTTAAAGACAAAAATTTTAAAAAATACCCCCACGGGGTTTGAAATTTGGGAAACCTAGACGGGTAAATGTATACTTTTTCCAAAACGGGGTTCCCGGGTTCAACCCCCGGGGGGGAAAGAACTTTTATTAATTTCGGGCTATGGTCCCAAAATAACAGCGTCAAATTCGTTACTATAAAAAAAAAGGGTTTTAAACAAAATATATACTTTAGGGGTATAACGTTTATTTGTTCCATAACTGTAACAATTGGGGGTTTTAGTAAAAGATAACCCCCCAAGTAAATAAAAAAAGTTTCGTAAAAATTGCAAATTTATATTTTTTTGTTCCTTTAAATTACCTTTCCAAACCCGTACCTTTGAAATAAAATCGGGCCCAATTTTCTTAAAAAATTTATGTAAGTTCAAATTTTTTTTTCCCGGGGGCCACTTGTTTTTTTTGCGAAAGGGTACCTAAATCAAAAATTTTTTTTTTTTAAAGTACGTTTCTTTAAACGAATCGTTTTGAACCAGATACATAATCCTTTTCATCAATTTTTTGTGCCTCTAGGGAAAGTTTTTAAAAACATCAAGACCAAAAATCAAAACATAATTTTTAATTTACAAAGCCGTCGCAAAAAAATTACTTTTATTTTGGGGGAATATTTGGGAAAAAAAAATAAAGAAAAGGGGGAATCTTTGAATAAAATAAAGGGGATGGGCCCGGATAAAAAAAAGCCAAAAAAAATTCAAAAAGGTTTGTAAGTAAAATATAGCGCCAAAAAAATTTTTCCCATACCGATAAACGAGGTGGAAATTTAATTTTAAAGGGGTTTTTGAAAAACAAAAACCTCATAAAAAAATTTGTTTCAACAAAATGATAATATTAGTTTTTTTCCTTTTTTTAATTTCCCTTTTTAAAAGGGTTATACGAAAATTAAAATGGTTTATATACTTTTAATGATATGCAAAGGTAAAAAGGGTTTTCTTTTGGCGCGGCCATCTTTTTTTTTTGGGCCAGGGGATGGCCCCCCCCCCCCCATTTAAAAAAAAATCAAAATTTTTTTCCCATAAAAATTTTTTTAAAATCACAAATTTTAAAAAACCAAAATCGATGTTTCCCCTTAAAACATAGTTGTTAAAACCTATTGGCTTGAAAAATCGTTAAAAATACAAAAATTTTCCAAAACAAACAAAACCCTTTAAAAAAATTTAAAACCCTTTTGGGGAAAATTGTTGATTATCTTTTGTAGCTCTTTTTTTTCCCTTTTTCAATGGCCCTTTTAAAATTTAAAAATTGGCGAAAAAAAATTTTAAGATTTTTATTTAAAAGGTTCAAAAAAAAACGGGGGGCCCCATTTTTTTTTTCCCCAAAGGGAAAATTTCAGAAAAAAAAACAAAAAATTTACCCATACAAAATTTTTTAAAGGGTTCGGTTTCTTTAAACGAATCCGTTTTATCCCAAAAAAACAAAAAGGTTTACCAATGTCCCCCCCAAACCCAAAATTTTTTTTGGGGAAAAACCATAAAGGGCACAAAAGTAGTAGCATATATTCTTTCTACCACATGCCATCGCCCCAATTACATAAACTCAGGCTAAAATTTGGTCGGGAAAAGAAATGCAGGATTCCCCTTAAAAAAACACATAGAAAAATTTTACCAAAAATGAAAACTTAAAAAAATTTTAAAAACCTTTTTCCCAAAGAAAAATTACCCTTTTTCCATAAGGGAGAAAGTGTAAAGTAAACATTTAGATTTTTTGAAAAATTTTAACCTAAAACCCAAAAGGGGAATTTTTGTAAAAATTTTTTACTTTAAATTTAAATTTCTAATAAATTTCCCCTTTCGAAGGGGTCCCTTTGAAATTGAAATCGGTCAAATACTACAAAGGGATCCGCTATTTTAAAAAATTTCCCCAAACCCGGTGGGGCCCAAATTTTGTTTTAGATGGCCCCGGTTTTTCCGGGCCAAAAAATCAAGACCCCTCCATCAAAATTGTTTATCTATGGATAAATACGAACCCGATTGGAAAACCAGAAAAATACCCTTTTTCCCTTTAGCCCCCAGGGAAAGCATGTTTCAACCCTATGCCCCCCAATATAAGTTTTACTGTTTTTCTATTTTTTTGTTTTTGTTTTGTACATTGAAAAATTTTTGGGTTATTATTATTATTTTTATTATTATTTTATTATTATTTTTTATTATTATTATTATTAAAATTATTTTTTACTTATTATTGGGTTTTTCTCAAAAAAACCGTTTTCAATGTATGCCACATGTCCCTAGTTCTATTTATTTTTTAAATTTTAAAAACCTTTCTTTTTGATTTCAGAGGGGGGTGGGGGTAATGATCGGACACCCTGACACAATGATGCAAAACTCTAATGTTTGTTTTGCTGATTCTGCCCTTTTGTCTGGCCACTGTGCCCCCTAAAGGAACTCACCTCAATTTTATTGTAAAATATATTTTTACGTATTATGCGATTTAAGGGCCCGGGGGAATTTTAAAAAATATCAAATTTTAAAAATTTAAGTTGTGGCCATTATGTGAAGCCAGTTTGTAAAATTATTTTTAAAAACCTACTTTTTAAAAATTTGAGTCTTTTCAAAATAGGGGTGGGGGCCATTACCGATGGGGGCCCATAACCCATTAAATAGCCCTTTCCCCAGAGCAAAAGGGGCCTACATTTTCCCAAATTAGTTGAGTTCAACACTTTTTAAATCCATTTCCCCAGGGACCCCGCCCCTGCGATCTTAAACATCGACGGGCCAGGGTGGGACATCACTTCGACCCCGCCTCGAAAACAAGGGGGACCTCCGGGGACTCTGGCTACGCGGGGGGTTTTCCTTCCTCGTCAGTCCATCGGGGCGGGACGCCACGAAAAAAATTTTCCAAAAAAAATTGCTTACAAAGGAGTTTGAGTTCCCCCACCGCAAGCCCCAGGCCCCCAAAAAATCCACCCCCCGCTGCTCTCCCCCCGGGTCAGTAACCCCCCCCACCGCCCCTACCCCCCAAGCTCGTGTAAATTTCCCACCCCCAAAGCTCCCCCTCCACACCCAAGGGGAACGATGGGAGGGGAAAAAACAGCTTCGATCTTATGCATTTCCCCGGTTTTGAGAACTTTTCAGTGCCAGGGCCCTAAAACCCGAAACCCGGAAAGCGATAGTGAAGTCGTCTTTAAGACGCGATTTTTTTATACATTAAAAAATTACTTTAGAGCCCTGTGAAATGAGTTTTTATTACCAAACAAATCTCAATACGACATTAATTGGAAAATTTTTTGAAACTTGAAAGAGTACCAGAAAACGAACTTTTTAGGCTAAAGTTATAGTTTTAAACCAAAACTTTTGACCAATGTTCACTGTTCTTTTTTTTACAAACTTTTGTTCTGACTGCAAAAAATTTTTTTATACATGTATTTTACTTTCAAAAAAAAATGCAGGGGAAATAGTTTAATTGTTTTTATCAATGAAAATTTTATAGCTTGTTTATTTTTTAAAACTTACCTACTAAAACCAGAAGGATCTGTTTTGCTATTTTTATTTTTCATATTTGTCACCCAAGGATAACTAGATTTTACACTGCTTGAAGTATGGATAAACCAAAAATGGTTTGTTTTGTCACATTTTTTTTTAAATATCCCTTGAAAAACTTTTAATAAATTTCCAGGATCATCTACTTTGTAATTTGTTTTGGGGTTTTTCCCTTTAAAATTTTTTAAAAGCTTCTTTGAAAAAAACTTTTTTTGTTTCTATGACATACAAGCAAAGGTTGTATGTATAGGCTTTAGTGTCAGTCAGCGTGCAAACCTAGGGTGTAAACAAAAAACTAAATTAATGTTTTTTCCCTTTATTTGCAAAAAAAATTTTCTGTTTCTTTTTTTTTCAAAGCCTTCAAAAAAAATTTAAAAATCAAAATGTAAAATTTTTATGCGGCTGTAAACATTATGAAAAGAATGTTTATACTTAATTATTACCTAAGTTATTTAAAGCTTAAAGCAATTTTTAATTTTTCACGGGGGTTTAAATGACTATTTTTTATTTTTCCCACACGGGGTTTTGATTTGGGTTATTCAACAAATGCACAGGATTTGGGGAAGGCCCGGGGACGCTGAAAATTCCCCGCTATTTTTTTTTGGCTTAATATTATTTTAAAAAGCTATGGAATAAAGCATTTTGAAATAATTTTTTTTTGGGGATGAAATTTCGTTTTTATACTGAAATAGCCCGTAACATGAATTTGTTTTGAAAAAAAAAAAGCCAAAGGGGAAAAAATGTTTGTAAAAAAATATGTCGTCAGTTAATAAAGAATCTGTGATGTGCCAAACACTGAACCCAAAAATGCCAAAAGGGCATAACTCAACGACGCATGCATTACCGGCGCTTTAAAAAAACTCCAAAAATGCCATTGCCATGATTTTATAAGTTAATTTGGGTTAAAAAAAGGTTTACAAAATATCTCCATTAAAACAAGTAAACCGGGGTTGATGTAAAATGAATCTTGATACTCTGGGCTGCAGCATTTGGTAGCTAATGCTTTTTTATATTTTTAAAAAGTACAAAACGTTGTGTTTAAAAAAAAATGTGAAAAAGGAAAAACCTTTCTAGTTGCCCCTTGTTGCATTTTGAAAAATAACATATATTTAAAGGGGTGTTCCCAAAAAATAAACGAAATCAAAATTTTTAAAAATTGCCCGTCGTGATATTGTTTATACTAATTTCCACCGATACGTGTAATTTTTGGGAGTGGGATTTTTTTAAAATTTGGGAAATTTTGCGCCAATCAAAAGATAACTTCCCCTTTTTTGGGCAGCAGGTACAGAGTGTTTACTTTTTTACATGACTAACGACGCTTTTGGGAAATTTTATTTTTGGTTGAATTTCCCCGCCCTTTTTAAAATGTTTTTTCCCCCTCCGGGTCTATTTCACGGTACAAACCCAAACAAAGTTGTCAACCCCTCCCCTTGATATATTTGGGAAATTACTAAAACGTAAAAAATTACCATATCGAGGGGAACCCAAAAGTATCGCGGGTCAATCCCAAAAATTTATTTTTATAAATTTTTGGGACGATTTTTTGAATTTAATTTTAATTGTTTGACCCCCCTAATATTTTCAAAACTCTCAACCCAGGTGAAAAAGGTTTGGCAAAGAAAAAAGAAAAACATTTTTTCAAGCAATGTTGCACATTTTTTTGGGTTTCCCAATGGTGGCTATAAAGATTGTATAGCAATAATTTATATCTTTTCTTATCAAATAATTTTACCAAATATAGTTAGAAGATAAATGCTAGCAAAAAAATTTTAGTTGTTTTCCCAAAAAACAAAATTGGTTTCACTTTTGTTTTCTACTCGGGGGGCGGCAAAAGATGCACACAATTTTAAAGGTCGGCAGCCAAATAAGATGACCGGGCTTGAAGTACATGATTTTTTATTAAAAACAATGAGGTAAATTTTGCAGAAAGGACTAAAACGTACTAGGTAACGGTGGATCGACAAAAAAACAATTTTTTTGGGACTTTTTTAAACGATTTCATTTCACATTATTTATTTTTTATCCCTTTAAAACTCGTGGGTTTTTTTAAAAGATATTTAATTTTTAATGATTTTTAAAACCCCTTTTTGAAGGGTTGGAAACATTTCTGGCCCAAAAAAGTCGGTTTTTTTAAAAAAAAAAAATTTCCCGCGCACAAATTTTTTAAAAATACGGTTATTGAAAAATTTTTGTGCAAAAATTATAATGAAAAGTAAGTAGTAACCCCTCCAACCAAATTTAGTTGCCAATACAAATTAGCTGATAATCGCCCCCAATTAGTCTTAGTTTTTGTCTTTATTGGAAATATTGATGATGTTTAAAACGAATTTTATTTTTATGTATCAAGACACCAATCAGACTCAGGGCTGTACGACTTCTGAAAAACAACAAAATCAGGTTTTTTAAATTTAAAGGGGTTTTTCAAGTCAAGTGCTTGATCCCAAATTTTTTATGTAAAATTTAAAAAATGTTAATTTAAATGCATAGCAAGGGCGGGACCGTTTAGCGTTGGAAAAACGGTAATTAAAAAGTCAAAATAATCTACAGCTGGGCCCAAATTTTAAAATCTTTTTTTCATTGAGTATCAAAAATGAAAATTCAACCATTTTCGTGGATTTTTAAAAGGGGTTTTCCCTTTGATAGGCCAATTTTAAACGATCGGGTACGATTAATTCCCGAAACCCACGATAATAGCTCGCCCCTTTTCCCAAAATTTTTTTAAAATAAAAGGGCCCCCTGCAAAAAAAATTTAATGCTTTTTTCCGTTTAAAACACTCGGCCAATGCTAGAAAAAAAAAAGCGTTAGGCGCGAAAATCCGGAAAACGAACGCCCCGCCCCTTTCCCCCGTTTTTGTGTGGCAAAAGCATGGCGTGCTGTGTTTGCTGGGCGGCTTCAAATCGCCGCCCCCTGAAAGGCCCCCGATTTTCTCCCAAACCCCGCCTTTCAAACCCGAATTTTTGTAGTACATCGCTCAAGGGCAACAAAAAGCATCTATCGAGATGCAAATTCCCCCCCACCTGCGCCAATTTGGATCGTACGATAATATAAACTTATCAATTTTTCTCACAAAAAATTTCAAAGTTTCATCTTTTCCCAAAATAAAGTTAAAAAATTTTTCACTCGTCCGTAATAAAAATGGGAAACAAAGGGGTAGTTAAAATGATAAAAATTTTGGAAATGAAGGGAAAAAAAATCACAACAAAAAAATGAAATGAAATTCAAGAACTAAGATTTTCCCAAAAAGCACAAAGACAAAAAAACGAGCCGGGGGAGCATCGTTTCCCCTACGTAAACGCGGTTCATAGGCCCGGGCCCGCCACGAAAGGGGGGGGGGATGGACGGGGGGAGGCACACTCTCGTGAAAAACGTCGCTAGCGTGGAAAAAACCCTTTTGGCCCAAAAAGAAGGGAAAAAAAGGATCCACTTGCAAAATGTCCAGGGCCATGTCGGGATGCAAGAAAGATTGGCCTAATTTTTTTTCGTTTTCGATCCCACGAAAATAATAAACGGGTAACGATTTCACAAAGCGCGATTTATCAATGTTTTTAAATTTTATACGAACGGCAACCCTAATTTTAATTTAATTTTCATTTTTGTTTCTATTGGTATTGTAAGCTATACAGTTCCCAAATACTAGGTACTTGGAAAAACAGTTTTCCCTGATGGGACTTTAATTGCTAGTTTGTGTGAAACCTCTTCAAAATTTTTTCAGCCCCATTACGGAAAAAAGTCATGTAAAAGGTTTATAAAAAAAGGCTTGGGGCAAAATTTTAAAATTTAATAAATTTTTGAATATTTTGGTTTATGATATCAAAGGGTTTTTTTTTTTTCAAGTTTTTGTTTGCCCCTTTTCCCCCCGTTTTGGGGAAAGAAACCCAATCGTGTATAATACAAAAAGATTTGATTTTACAAATCAATCCCTAATGTCTTTAAAATGCCCCCTCTTTATATTCTGCGCAATAATTTCCCCACGGATATTAATGGAAAAATTTTTAAATTCAATATTTTGAAAATGGAAATTATAATTTTAAATTCGGTATTCGTATTGGATCCGTTATAGATTACTTTTTACACGAGCCCAAAAAAGAACGGGTTTTTATAAAATATTTAAAAAAGACCAAAAAATCACATTCCAAACAATATGTAGGCCTAGCCCAGTAAAAAAACTCAAAATTTTTGCAAAAATTTGTATTTTAAAAGTTTTATAGTTATAGGGGACTGTAAATAAAAAAATACATATATCGGGCTAACCCTCAATATTTCCCGAAGCTCAAAAAAGATTTCATTTAAAAAAGGCCTTTATGTCACCGTATTATTATAAAAATAAAATAATGTGGGGGTTTTCCAAAATTTATGTCTGTATATAACCCCAAAATAATTTGGTACCATGTACTCTTGAATTACACTGTAAATATGGTTAAAAATTAGGATTTGATTAATATATTTATATTTAGAAAATTTTTTTCTTTTCTTCAGTAGTCCCTAATAAGAAAAAATTTTGTGATTTTTTTGGTTTATTTTAATTTTTACCTTGGGGCAAAACCACAGGAATTTTTTGTTCAATGCAAAAAATTTATTGTTGCTGTAAAGGGTGAATTTTTTAGACGGTTTTTAAAAAACTTTAGGGTTTTAAACGGGTCTTCTTTTAAAGTAATATTAAGTTTAGTAGAATGGATTTTTGATATTTTTAGAGGGTTTTGAGTGAAAAAATTTGATCAAACAGCAAAGGGGTTGCAAATTTTCATGTATTTAAAGTAGGCCCGGGACTGTTAGTGATATTAAAAGGGTTACCCCTACGGTGGGTAGTTATCGGGAACCTTTATACAGCAAGGGGTTTTTCCCAAAATTAACATATAGTACTTTAGTTTGGGACCGGTTAACCCCACTGTGGTTTGGGCATTAACATAGTCAAAGGGGACCCAAAGGGAAATAGTAAGTTTGATTTATTGGTTGGGGGTCGTTTTCGATAGTGACGCAACAACCCAGGCAACAATCCCCCGACTCCCCCCTCAAAGGGCGGAAAGCCTAGTAGTTACGGAAAAAAATTTTTTTTTAAATTTTTTGAATTTGAACATTGGTTTTTTATTTTTTCCTAGACCCCGAAAAAAATTTTTAATGCAAGCCCAAGGTTCGGGCCCTTTTAAATAGACTCAGTGGCGTTTTCCAGGATTTTATAAAGGGGGGGTTAACCAATTAAATTTTTAGATGTACCGATGGCCCCAAGTGGGGGCTTTCAAGGGTCCTTTTGGGGAAAAAACTGTGCGTTTTTTAAGCAAACACAATGACCAAAAATTTTATCCCACCTTAAAAAACCGATTTTTAAACCAAAAAAGTTTTCTTTTTCAGTCCATTTTTTTGAAAATCCCTTTTGTATTTTAAAAGAAAACCAACTTTTTTTATCTATTTAAAAACCCCTTTTTAATTATAAGTTTTCTAATTTCCAAAAGGGGAATTTTGGTTTAAAATCTTGGTTTTAAAAGGCAAACAAAATAACCAACTTTTTTATCTCCCAAAAACCTTTTTTTGGCCCCAGATGATTTTTAAAAATTTCCCTTTAAAAAAGCGATGAACAAATTATTCTATAAATTTCCCCTCACTTTTTAGGGCAAGGGGGGGGTTTCCCCCTCTTTCCCCCCTTGGACTTCGCCCCTGAAAGACTACTATCTAGGATTTAAAACCCCTTTTGGGGGCCCCCATATGAAAGCCCAACCTCATTTTAGTAATGAAAACCCCAAATTTTTATTACCCAACCCTTTTTTATTTTGATAGCAAATTTTTGAGTTGATTTACCTTTCATTTTTTTATTTTTTTTTGTAAAAGTTTAATCTAAAGTAGGGACATATCAATTTTTATATGTATACCAAAAACCACAATAAATAAATAATTTCCATCCTGCAGAAGGTTTTAGCTTACAAACATGGACTAGAATTCATTGATGTAGGGTTTGTGTAAAGTTGTTCCAAATCAGCCTTGTTGATTCTAGTGAGTTGTGTCCAACCACTTAGTTGTTCCGAATCAGCCCTGTTGATTCTAGTGAATTGTGTCCAACCACTTAGTTGTTACCGTATTTACTTGATTCTCTAGTGAATTGTGTCCAACCACTTAGTTGTTACCGTATTTACTTGATTCCAAGAAATTAGAACTGCAAAACAGCGTTGAAAAGGTAGGCTTTCAATCGGTTTAAATACAGTATTTCCTATTCGAATATAAATCTCTGGTTGGACATTATTCGTGCGTTGATGACGTCGGCACCAACAGGGTTGACTCAGTCTGCTGTAAATTCAAGTCGTCTACCAAAAATCAGTTACGTGTGTAGACGGTGTTTACAAATTTTGTTTTTATTTTTTTAATAGGAAAATTATATTTGATAGTATTTTGTGGTTATCAGATAAAAGATTTTATAGTTATTATTGTAGGATGCACATCGATTCTTTTTTTTATTGATTATCGATAATATTGATTTGTGAATGATAGCAATTGTTAATAAAAGTATGCTTCGACTGGGATTTAACCGAGAACCTCTGGCTTACATGTGCCATAGCTCTAACCAATTGAGCTATCGAGACACAAGACAAATTTTCATTAAATTGCTATCTGTTGTGGGCTGTTCTGATATCATGGATGTAAACAGTCACAACAAATAACAATTTAATAAAGGTTGGCTTGTGTCCTCGATAACTCATTTGGTAGAGCTATGTAATTGGCTAAGCCAGAGGTTCTGGGTTCGATCCCCAGTCGGGGCATACTATTATGACAATTGCTATCATTCACTAATTTATTTTTTTATTTATTATTATTATTCAATGATCATCACAGTATGTACACAATCATTAGGAATATCACAACGAGCATAGCCCTTAAAACACTAATTATGTCTTCAAAGCGGGCGTATGCTTAAAAACCTAATACATATTGATAATATGTATATTACAATAAAAAATAAGAAGCCCGTTCCAACACAGATGGAATCTCAATGTGGTAAATGAAATTCAAAACAATACAATCAAATGCCACTCGCAGCCTCGTCCTGTCTGTGTTGTCTTTGTTTTTGCGTCCCGCTATCGGCTAATTTTGCTCCCAAACATAAATCTCGAGTAAGACACCTTGTGACCTATCTCTGTCTGCCCAAGCGGGAAATACGAATTATATGTTTCACATACAAATCATTAGACTTTTCACTGTTATTTACTTTTTTATTTTATTTTTTTAAAAATAAAAATAAGTAAATAACAGTGAAAAGTCGAATGATTTGTATGTGTAACGTTACTACCTGTTATATAGTTTCAATTTTTATAATGCGAATTATGTGTTTCGGGCAGTTTTCAACCAATTATTGTTATTTTGTTATTGATAATGACTTTTATTATTGATTATTGAGATTTTATCCATATTGATTATCAATCGATATTCAATAATATTGATTATCGTGTGCATCCCTAATTATTCGTAAACAATTTAGTGGATACAACTCTCAATACGTAACAAAGAGGAACCGTTGTACAAAACAATACCTACTTGATTCAAACAAAGTTTGTATTTTTATTAATTATTGGCGTCCCTTCTGTATGACTATTTGTTTCACCCAAAGTTTTGCAAAACGAGAACGGAACTATTTTATTAAAAACATTTCCATTACATATTATTGTATTGTATGTAATATGTATGTACTATTGTCTACAATCCAAAAGCTAATAAAAATTGTTTATAATAATATTATTGTATTTTATTTATTATCATGGCCATCAGTTTATAATAACCTTCACTTTTCCCTTTTTTTTTTTTAAATTGCACACATAATAGAATGTAGAAGGGTACCTAAGATATGCTTACCAACCAATATGTGCATGTTTACCATACCAAACAATATGAATATTGGGCCGGAAGAATGTTGGATAATTTACATTATCTACCCAATACTTTGCTGTGTAAAAACAAAAAACAAAAAATATAAAGAGAAACAACCAATGCTGTCCAGCAATAAAATGTGACTGCCTTTGTTATGGACGCATCTAATACGTCCACGCGCGCCGCCCGCTGTGTGTTATGGACGCATCTAATACGTCCACGCGCGCGCCCGCTGTGTGTTATGGACGCTCTAATACGTCCACGCGCGCCCCGCTGTGTTTTTATGGACGCATCTAATACGTCCACGCGCGCCACCAGCTATTATTTTTATATGAGATAATGACCATCCCATTTAAATAATAACAAGAGGGTGCAGTACTTGGGATTACCACTGCATGCTTTGTCTTTTATTAATCCAATTATTTCTGATATTTCTCATTAGATGAACAAAGTCAGACAAGAGGAATATAATATCTTCGTCATTTTTGTCGGGATTGTTGAAGGAAGGTTCAAGTTTTTCTCTACACATTTTTTCGAACAATTATATTTTAACTCGGTTATTATCTGATACGAGACTCAAAACAGCACAGCCAGCTTTTAGCCACTGGAATAACATAATACGTTTTGTATTTTATTACATCAACATAATATACACACGCATGTAAACATGCTTAGAATATTATATCCAAATTTGTATCCGCAGCATAAACTTTCATTTGATACCCATATTGATAGTATTCACGCCTTTCGTAGTGTTATCATATTAATGCTAATTAGACACACGCAAGGAAAGCATTATAGATAAAATCTGTTCAACGAATTAAAGCATTCTGCATTTTTATTTTCTAACCCTAAACTAGCAAAAAAATTCTTGCTAACTTGCTTTATTACTATAATCTATTTTGATACAAATTAATTAGTTCTGTCCTTTATTTGCGATACCTGAAAAAAAATTGATCGAATGTAGGCATTATTTTTTCATACAACAAAATTGTTTGGCAAAACCAATTGTTGAAAAATTACTCTACTAAAGAATAACTATACATTTGTAATCGTTAATTAATTGTAGTAATTACAGGGGTCGCAGAGCGATAAACTTTCATTCAGCATATAAAGATATTCATAACAAACAATATCTGAAGGAGAAAAAAATCTGTAACAATTATTCCCGGGTCAAATGGCTATTTGGGGGTATTTGTGCGGCGTGTGTCCCGTATGGTGTCTCGCTACCGAGCGACGCAAGTCGGCCCACTAGCGTGACGTCACAGCACAACTCGCAGCGCAGTCTCCGGCCTGTAGTTATAGACGTAGGCCTATTAGATACGTCGGGCAATTACTGAAATCGTAACTCGTAAACTAGACCTTCTACGTTTTGAAAATTTGAAAATTGAAGATTTATTTAAGTAACATATCTATTTTGAGTCTATATCCAATATATATTTTTTGAAATATGGATTTTGAAATAAATAGTATTTTGAAATTTGATTATTTTGGAAAAAATTTGAGAATTACTGTTAAAGTAGGCCTACATTAGTACTATCATATAACCTAATATTTATAAAAAATATCGCCTGTAGGAAAAATCAACTTTTGTGGCAGGGTACGGTATGCAAATTATCCAAATTTGGGTAAATTTGAATCTTAAGTCAACATTTTTCAATGATTGTGTTTGAAATCAACTTTATTAATCATCTTGGAAATTTTATTCCTTAACAATATTACATCTTGACAATTTTACATCAGGGTCAAAATTCAGAAGTTATATTCCAACTTTCAATTTCTAGTGCACTAAGTCACCATACTAAGAAAACACACCAAAAATAAGATGGCCACCTTTTTACATTTTTTAAAATCCATATAAAAAAAATAATATTTGTGAATTTAACTTGTATCTTAACCCTCCATTTTTGGGTAACACATGGGGTATTTCTTTAGTTTGTTTCACCAACAAGTAATGTGTATCCCAGTATCTCCCAGACCAGGTAAAAATTGAATTGTATTAGATGTTACATCAACATGTTTTTGCAAAAAAAGGTTTTGATGGAAATTGTATACACTACTTATTTATTTATTTATTTATTTATTTATTTAGGGTTTCTTTAAAGCATAGCTTTACATAAATTTTTACATATACCTGCTGAATTTTAAAGACACTAATAAATCTACACCTGCCCAGGAAAAATTGCATTCTTCTCTTCAGGTGGTAAGGTACGTACCTAACAGAATATCCAAGATTTTTTTCCTGTGCGGAGAAGGGCTTCTTCAGCCATTCTTTGTCCTTGCTATCCAGTATAAAATGGCATCTTTTTCTGACCTGCTCGTATCATCGGGCAGGGAGTGAATGAAACTCTGGAGTGCTCTGTCATGGGATTCAAAACTACATAACTTACAAGCGGTCGGTTCAGTGGTGATGTTGAATCTGTTTCAGATGGTGTTGCAGAACGTTGAGGCCAGTTGTAACGTGGAACTGGGCTGTGGCAGTTTTACGAGAGCAATTTTTGATCTCATGATCTCGTCCACCCAGAATTTCAATATTGCAGCTTCTTCTATACTGTATTCTATACTGTATCCAAGATATATTGAAGGGACTTTCAAATTGCATAATGTTGCACGGCAGTCCTCCCGCAGTACAGCTGGAACTCGGCTCACAATCGTCATTTCGGCATAATTCTTTTTTAAACTCAACTCACGGCAAAATTCCTCGAACTTGTGTGATGTAATTATAGTTTAAAAAATAAAATGTTAAATATTTTCATAAAACATTGCAAACTTTTTTTAAAAAAAACTTTATTTCATTGTATATAAAATTAAAATTAAAATTAAAAAAGTACCTACATCACACAGGTACTAATAATATCTAGGATAAACCCTTGTCAAAATGTTGATTTTTAGGGGTATAGTTTTTTAACGGAAATCGATAAAGGGCTTCACAACAAGCTCAAAACAGTTTTTCTTCGGACTTTTAGGGGTCTCAAAATTAATGAAGTGGTTGGATGGTGCGAAAATCGAAATAGAGACAAACGGTTTATGCCAACATGTTTAGAATCATACAACACTAGATCTGCTGACAAAATCTTTATCGCACGACACAGGCTGGAGAAACTTTACAAGAATTCGCTCAGAGTAACGAACAGCTTTCCACACGAGATTGCACAGGCTCCGACCAGAGAGATCCTAAACAGAAACTCCCCAAGTATCTCCTAAATGAAGCATTCTATGCAGTGAACTAACATTGTAGCGCAAAGGCATTAGTATTGTAAATATTCTCAACCCTAGTCTTCACAATATGACAAATTTTCCATATTCATGAATTTTCATGTGGAAATGCTAAATAAATAATACTAATAACACCTAATTTAAAAAAAAATGTGGAATAGCGGTTTTTTACTTGACACATACAAGGCATTGAGTTTGGTATACATGTACAGTTTATGGTTCTGTCTTAGTGGGAGCGAGGTTGATTTTTTTTAGCCCACTCACGACTTGCTAGGGCCGCTGTTACCGCGGAAACGACAAGTAGGTCTCCAGCTGGACCAGAAACATGGTATACGGTTGTTTTTGTTGGCGCCATGAAGGTGCTGTGATAACATGTGCTGCATGGTGGAAACGAGTTTCTAGCAGCACTTCCGTGACGTCACAGCCAAGATGGCAGCGCCCACAAATCTCTACTAAAACTACCGTATCATTAGACCATATTAGACCACATTTCGAATATGGTGCTACAGTGTTATACCAACTAGGAAAAAATGATATTCAAAGACTTCAGGTGCTACAAAACAAAGCCATGACTATGAGATGCATAATAAGATGTAGGAAAGTAACCCCAATAAGACAGATGCTTGAGGCACTGAATTGGCTAAGTATTAATGGTATTAGTCTTTATATTTAAAAATAGAAATAATTTGTTGTCTGGTTATCTGACAAAGAAGATGACAGATATCAAACAGGTACATAACATTAATAAAAGGGGAGCCAAACAAGGTAACTCCTTCAGGATTACTTGTAATAGCAAACAGTGGCAAAGATCTATTTTTATCATGGTGTTAAAGAGTTTGACGACAGTTGACAAGTTTCCGAGGGAAATCAAGGAAGTTAAAAATCTAGGCCTATTCAAAGCCAGTGCTAGCTAAATGGTTAAAAAATAGGATAGACTAGGGAAACGCCAAAGTCGTTGTTAGACGAGTGAGCAAGCCATGTGTTGAGTACACGGAAACATCCCCTTTTCCTCCCCAAAACCTAAGGCTGAATCTAGCTAGCATGGGCATATTTCTCCTCCACAGTTTATTAGGCTAGAGTGGTGCATTAGGCCTTACAGTGTTGACGCGCCCTTACTACAACTAATCTCAAACCCCTCTCATTTATACTCATGATATATTAATACAAGGCAGTGATCAAGATCCACGAATCTCAATGGAGTTTCTACAAACCATGGATGTAACTATTTTAAGTCCATGCACAAACCAATCGTATCTTCTGTCGCTAAACGCAAATTTGTATAGGTAGTATAAAAAATTACAAAAGACATAAAAATTGTATGGGATTATTCATGTACATCGTACTTTATTTCGCATGCCAACCATCTAGGTTAATAATATTAATTAAAAATAAATAAATAATTTCTGTAGTGTTTGTTTACATTGCAGAATAGTATAAGAAACATAGCCAGTACGAGAACGAGCTAAGATTGCAAGGTTTACTCAATCTCCGTGCGGAGTTTTGGGTAATCTTGAGCGTGCAAGTTTCGATGCATCTTGGCCAGTGCCGCGCACCTCTTGACATTCCAAAAATTATAATTCTTCCCGAAAAAACATTGTTGTTAAAATAGAACCTACACATTTAAGCCCATTTATCAATTTATTATTTACCTACCTAAGGTCTCCCTAGCCTATCATAGACTAAAGTGGTGCATTATTACCTTACAGTTGACGTGCCCTTATACCAATATATATATCAAACTTAAATGCAAATGTTGCCGTGTACTCAACACATGACTCGCTCACTCGTCTAACAACGACTTTGGCGTTTCCCTAGTCGAGTTGGCTAAAGCGCACTTATAGCCGAAATGTGGGAGACGTGGGTTTAATGGTCGGGAAAGATTTTGTAATTTCTGGATTGTATTTTTTAAATTATTTAACATGTTTTGAAATGCATATAACGCAGTGTAGTCCATCATCTGTGACAATACTACGGAAAACATGGCCAGTAGGAAATACGTGAAAATATTGCAAGGTTTACTCAATCTACGAGCGGAATTTGGGGGTACCTTGACGTCCAACATTCGATTAACCTTGGACACGGCATTTCACAGCCAGGTAAATAACAAACAAAAAATATTATTTCAAAATGAAAACCATTGTTGTTAAAATAATTCCCATACATTTCAACGAATTTTTCAGTTTTTTATTTCTTGCAGGTTTAAATCGTAACAGATTGTGCTCATTTTGTTAGCAGTTCTCAGTTACCTGGTCACTGATGTCTGTTTAAAATTTCAGCTCGGTCTATTTGGCCGTTCGGCCGTATGAGCCTGGACAGACAGACAGACATTTAACATTTAACATTTAACATTTAACATTTAACATTTAACATTTAACATTTAACATTTAACATACAGAATTAATCACGACCAAGGCGCCCTACGTTCGCTGCGCTCACTCGTCTAATTATAAAAGTTAAAAATTGCAGTAAATTGTATTTTATAAGTTGATGTTAACTTTTCTTAAATGTTGTGAAAGTAATTAATTTTAATATATTTAGGCCTAATCAATAAGTTGTGAAAATTAAGGTGTATGTAATTGAAGTGTCATATGTTCATGAATGTAAAAGAAATGGCTAATTTAGCCAACAAATAAATACATACATATAGAATGCTCATAAAGTGTTTTTTTAGAACAAAAAAAATGAAAGAAATGGCTAATTGAACCAACAAATAAATACCTACATACAAACAGAAGTGCTCATTAAAGTGTTTTTTTTAGAGTTCTTTAGTGCCCTAGCTCAGCCAGGTGTGAACGGAATGAGTTGTAATTTTAATGCAACAGCTGTTCTGTTGGGCCAACATAAAATAAAATAAATATTTGGACCTGATTGAATGAAAGGTACGACCGGGGACGTAACTCTACTCCCGTACAATAGCCGTAATGAAAACAAGGTGCCATATGCCTTGTCAAAATAGTCGATTTTGGGGGAATGGTTTTCTGACAGAAATTGATTAAATGGCTTCACTACGAGCTCAAAACAGTTTTCCTTTTTCAGATCGGACATTTAGGGGTCTCAAAATTAATTCAATCTTCACTTTGCCTTGACTGCAACCTTGCAAAGTTTTCAAAATAAATTTGCACAAACTAAATAAAACATTAAGCTAGT
Source organism: Sweltsa coloradensis (assembly GCA_024449915.1). Lineage (NCBI taxonomy): Eukaryota > Metazoa > Arthropoda > Insecta > Plecoptera > Chloroperlidae > Sweltsa > Sweltsa coloradensis. The sequence continues at coordinate 25,165 of JAMZAV010002986.1, forward strand.
TAATTGTCAGAGCATGGAGTTATAAATAGTACATGGTCAGAGTGCTAAAGCACCTTATTGTACTCACCCCCCCCTCCCCCCCCCCCACCCCCTTCCATTTCTAAATGCACGAATTTTCCTTCTCATTCTTATTTGCAAAAAAATGATTTTGCTTCGAAACATTCGAAAGGAACCCTATTAATAAAATTAATTGGATGAGCGTAGCGAGCGAAGCGAAGATTCCATTTCACTACACTGGAGAAAAAAATCCGGAATGTTTTTTTTCTATTTTTCTTTTTTTTTTTTGTCTGTCTGTTAACACGATTCCGGCTAAACCGATACTCCGATTGCGATTAAATTTTATGGAGGCCTTCGAAATCTCTAAACTTAGAACTTCCACGTTTTTGAGCGCAATAGGAAATTTTTTTCTCATGAAAATCGCAATTTTACGATTTTTTTCGATTTTTACAAAATTTCTTCGACTTATAACACCTACATGCTTTGTCCGATTGTAATGTTTTTTTCACAGAACCTTAATTTTATGAAGTTATATATTCGTGTAAAATTTGAGCGTAATCGAAAAATTATTTCTCGTGAAAATCTCTATTTTACGCTTTTTTTCGTTTAAAAAATTTCGCTCATCCAACAACGCGCCTGAAAAAGCGTTTGCAAGCTTCCTATTTTGCTATTTTTATTTTTTTTATTTACGATTAATTAAAATTTACAAAATATTAGTTTCTTTTTTATTTAATTTAATTAAATTTAAAAAAAAATCGACTTCACGTTATGATTTTTTCACAGAATAACAGAAAATCCGCTTAGCACATGGCAGCTCAATGCTTCAATTAAGCTCATCCAACAACGCGTAGTAGTAGTACATTAATTTGAAATTTAAGAATATATGGTAGCTAGGCCTAGTCCTAGCCCTGCATTATTGAGTAGTGGTAGTTGTAGAAAGGTAGGGCTAGGCTAATTCTTGTTTTTGAAGTTTTCTTCATTGAAAGTTCTGGTAATTATTTCTCGTGATTGGTACCACGTAGGTGTTAACTTTGGTTGGTATAACTGAGCTTAAATAAGCAGCTTTAAAGACCTGTGTGAAGCTTAGGTGTGAAGTGAGCTCCCAGCTCCCGGCTCCCTGCTCCTAAAATAACTATAACCTCAAAAGCTTAAGAGAAAGGACTTCATTTACGGTTGTAATATTGTAAGTAAAATAAATGTTATAAAAGCTAGCCTACACTACAAAATATCATATCATATCAAATCATATCAAATAATTGTTTACAGGATCAACATCAATGGAACTACGGGATATAGTACAAAGTTATGGGTTGACCTGCGACTCTCAGGACAATATGTATTCCGGCTGCATCGATGGGGAAGAGAAATACAGTCAATTCATTGATGATTTGAAGGCAATAGGGATCACTTTTATGATCCTTAGCTCTGGCAAATGTGGTGAGACGTTGGTAGAATTGAAGGGACTAGGGCTAGGCCTAGGCTAGGCCTAGGGTCAGTTCCACATACTTTGGGAAGGAACTTTTTAAAAGAATAAGTTCCGGGGAATGAGTTCCATTTTCCAGAAACTTTTTAAGGAACTTGATTCTTTTTAGGGTAGGCCTACTTTCCGAAAGCTGTTGAATAGACCTAGGGCCTAGCTTTGGTGCTGGCATTCTCCAGTAGGCCCTACGTTAAAGTACGGTAGGCCTAGGCCTAGGCCTATCTATAAGCACGATATACTTTCGGAAACACCTCAAACATTGACATGGCTGTTTCGGGGAGGTGCGCATGTGCGCTGCAAACACATTTTAGCGCAATTTTTAGGTTAAGTCCGTCATATAGCGTAGGTATAGGGTGTTTAAGTAAATAAGTGAAATAACTACTTAGTGACTTACCGTTGTTAATTCAAGCGGCTGACTCAGCTCAGGTGAAACAACATATTAGGCTACGTAAGTTTTTTGGCTTTTGTCACGTCAAAGAACGATAGGCCTACATTAACAATTTAATGAAGTGTTCCGCCATTTTTGTTTTTAAAATATCGGTAGGCCTACCGCCAATTCTCCAACTTGTTGAGCTTATTCAGCACCCTGAATATGCTCACAAATCATGTTACGGAACGCCAAGCATATAGCATATTCAACAGCTTTCGGAATGTAGGCCTACTGTAGGTACCCTTAGTGTTGAGGAACGTTTCAGTGAACAAGTTCATATTTTCAGGGAACTTTTCAAAAGTTTCCCAAAACGTTACGGCAAAGACTAATCTTTGGTTACGGTAACAATCAAGTAGGTAGGCCCTAGGCTAGGCCTAGCCTAGTCTATTTTGCACTAAACACCACTTTTCAGTCTGCTTTAGCAAACAAACTTGCCGTTAGGCTATGTATCACTTATCGTTTCATATCATATGTATTATCATGATTCATGACCCTAGCCTACCACTTGTCATGCTCTATGAGACTATGACAGCCGTATAGGCCTACGCACGTCAGTAACTCTGCAGTCACATTAAAGGACGACTCTCATTTTGACAATAAGTGGGAAAGTGGATTTCAGATAAAAGATAATGACATTTTAAGTCATGTTATGAAGAAAAACCAAACAATCGAAACTAACAAACCCATGGAAAACAATCTGACGCGCGCCACTTGTGACATCAATTGTGGCGTACTGCTCTCGGCTGCCGTATCGTGCCTACTGCCCTCAGCCGCGCTTTGCTCAAATCATTCAGTTGCCAGTCGATACTCGTTAGCAGACAAGATAGAGGTGTCAAGTGAGAGTTTGTTAACCTTTTAAGTAGTGAGTTAGTTGTAGCCCGGAACAAACCCCCTAAAGTGGGTTTATTTGTTGTTTCCCAAGTTTTAAGCTAGGACCCTGAAATTTTAGGAGGACATTCACAAAATGTTAAACGACAACAGGCATTTTTTTTTTTTTGAAATTTGAAATTTGAAATTTTCTTGACAATTTTTGGTGGAATTTCACAACATTTAATTTCCTGGCCACATCTTTAGACTGCAGTACGGAATATTTTAAAACGTTTACATAAAGTTTACAAATTTAGGCCTAAGCCTAGGCTATAGTGTCCCATTTTTCAAATTTCAAATTTCAAATTTCAAAATTTTCAAATTTCAAAAAATTAAGAAATCTCACAACTTTGGATAAGGAGGTGGAAACTTTGGAAGAACATAAAAAAGACTTGAATGATTGATAGTCGGCTTTATGTATAATAGAGTATTTTAGGAATCAGGCCAACTGAAGTAGTAGGGCCTAGGCTATAATTTGATTCCAAAATAAAAAGTTACAAAATAATATATTTGAAAACATACAACAAGTCATGTACTTGGTTATTATTTTATAAGCCTACTGTTTGGCACGATATTGAAATTACTTTATAAGTTTATTACTATACACTCAAATAATATAGGCTTCATCATATAATACAATAGCTAGGCCAACACTTTAGTGCTACATACAAATAATAGAGATAGACCTAGCAGTTTTGGTTTCTTCAGAACTTGCTGATTGTGTGGAAATCCTCAAAGCATTGAGGGAAACACAGACCAAGATCACAAGACCTACAGTAGTATGTGGTATCTTTGCGCTTCTTGGGACGCCTACATGTGTGCATACAAACGTAGCATTGCCGCTGTGGATGTAGTTTGCTTGCAGTAGGTGGTATGAACGAAGAGAAGTGACGTTCAGTAAGGCGAAGGGGATTCTCGCCTACTGGGCGCCCACCTTTACCCTGTGTTCGTGGAGTATGGTGCTCCTCTAAAAGTTGTCGAATCAACTCAAGCCTGAATTTCCCAAGTTGCGGTTTTTTTCCGGTGACCATTTGGTACAGAATGTAGGAATTGAGCACTGAGATGTCAAGGAGGTGGAAAAAGAATTTCTTATACCACTTCAAGGACTTTCTGGCACTCTCATTGAAAACTAATCTGCATGTCGGTCTTATCAACTGCCCCCATGCTAGTGTTGTACTTCAGAACGCAGTTAGGTTTCATTATTGGCTCCCCAGATATCCTATCAATCTTTCCTGTCTCAACCATGATAGGATCGTGGATCGTGGACAACATATGGACCTCCCTCTTGTCGTGCCACTTTACAGCAAGAAGTGTATCGGTGCACCTGGCATGACAGTCCCCTTTTTTAGTTTTTGGGGAATTTGCCATATCTTTCCTATTAGATCTGACTGTACCACATGCACCTGTGTCATTGGATAGCAGTAGATCAAACAGAAAAGGGCTTGTATACCAATTATCCACAATAGTTGATGGCCCATATTGAGGAATGGAGCCATTAGAGTGGTTTACTACAGACCCCGATATTTCCTGCTTCATCATTCAAGACAATTTCTGTGTTTTTTGCCTGTATACACAATGAAATCCATCACAAAACAAGTTTCCACATCACACAAGACGAACAGCTTGACTCCAAACCTATGCCGCTTACTTGGTATGTATTGCTTGAAAGACAGCCTACCCTTCCACAGCATGAGGACTTTCGTCGATACATAGGTCTTGAAAGGGAGTGAAAACAGTTACCAAACTTTTGTTTTAGTTTCTCTATCACTAGCCTTATTTTGTACAAACGATCGTCCTCCGGCTGGTTATCGTTATCACAAAAATGGATGAGTCGAAGGATAAGAAAGAATCGGTCTTGACTCATCACCTTGCCAAACATTGGCATGTGGAGCATGGGATCTGTAGACCAATACTCCCTCATGTCAGATTTACGCGCATGAGACATCATCATAATAGTGCAAGAAAGCTGTACATTTCTGACACATTTGTGTCTGCCCATTTGCGAAGTTTGGACTTCGGAGCAATATCTTGATTAGCCATTAGAAATGTGTTAAAAAACGATTTGTTTCCGTGACAATTGAATCCATCAAGTCGACGTCAAAATAGATTTGAAAAAGTCTATTTCACGTGAATTAGTGTCCAGCCCCAAATGAGGGCTTACACCGCTATTTGATGAATCAAAGTTAAATATTTTTCGGCCCCAAATACCTGATCTGTCCAGGCTCTTGCATTGACAGGACCTCTGCGCCTAGGCCTACGCCCACCTGTAGCAGCGGCGGCGGGAATTTGTGCGTCGTTGTCTTCATCATCATCTTCTTCTTCCATTTCATTCTCAGACGAATAAACTGAAGATTCATCACCGTCACCATTATTACCATATTGAAATGATAAATCACTATCGCTACAATCCGATTCTCCTGACTCGTTTGTCGTAAGTAATCATTTATAACATCTCCATCTAATAAATCCAACACGCCGACGTTTAGCGGGCCATTGTAACCTAGGAGGATTCTCGTGAAGAACGTGAAGCGGTTGAACGACGGGAATTTCTATCGCGAAACACCTTGCATCTAGTTTATTTTTTCCCCGCTATGTGGCAGCACTTACAGCCATCAATATAGTTCTAACTATCGACGAGAGGTAGCACTACATGCTACAGTTTCGAATGATGCAAAGAACTTCATCCGCAAAGAAACTACACTCGACCGCGCTAGGAGAACGTACGAGATACGGGCGTACTGCTGGCGCCATTTTCAAACTCCACGTATGAGATACGGGCGTACTCTATAAAAGGTTAAAGCATGGGTGTTTCCAAGTACCGGTCGGTAGGTAGGCCTATAGCAATGTCTTGGTAAAAATAACTATCAATATTACATTCATTTACAGACCAACATCAGCAGTAATTGAATCAAATAAAGTTTTTGTGCCAAGCCAAGTACTATAACTTACACCCGCGTGCTCCAAACATTTTCTTGAGAACAATTTTGAGATCAGTGTAGGCCTAATACTGAAAACTTAACTATGTCCTGATTGGAATGTACGAATACCGGCAATTTATTTATTTTTATTTTTATTTATTTATTTAACGTCTATCCTATTCAGTTATAAAAACTGATTTACAAAGGAGGACAACAAAAAAATACTTGTCTCTTGAATGTCACATCCCAGGCAGAAACAAGGCCCGCATAAACATGCCCTCTTTTGTGATTGGCAGTATTTTTCTTTTGGTTTGAAGCGAACATTTTCCTTTTGTTCATGCCGCTAACTTATAATCGCCTGCCTTACTTACCCTTCACGCGATCTTCGGGCATTGTATTGTTACCGTATTTACCATAGCCCTAATATGATGTTTTCAATTTGCTAGAAGTCATAAGTTCAGAACAAATTAGGCCTACATTACCCGGTAGTACGGTATAAAGCGTTAAAACTAAGAATACATATCTTTTCCTAATAGAATAGAGAGAGATAGTGCAGAGTCTGGCCTTTCTTTATCTTGCTAACAAAATATGTTTATTTACCCCACTCCCCAAATAATCACACTCATTGTGACCTTGACAAGACGTGACAGATGATAGATCGCTGACAGAGATGCTGCGGCGAGTGTTATCTTTATGGCCCAGTGATGGGCATCATTCTATAAATAGCACCGGATCTGCTTTTCGCTGTTACAAACGGCGACGTGATTGTGCAAAATACCTACCCATTTCCTGGCACACCATTTTATTGGACATTAGGCCCCTACTTCTAGGCTTGATTGATAATTATTAATGAGTCCAGACCAGTACTACCCTATTCTCAGCTGCCTGCCCCCGCAGCTTGTTTTTATTTTTCAATCTTCTGCAAACTCAACTCTGGTACAAATACATATTGTTTTGCCCCAGATATAACCAAAACTACAAAGTAATGTTGAAAGAGAATGCGGAAGATGCTGGAAGTATGGCGATTGCCGTGCATGACTGACTGCACGTAACACAGCGCGCTTGCCTTGCCCGCATGCCGCCTGGGCCTAAGCCACAGTTGACGTCACGCGAAGAAGTGTGGCCAAGACACAGCATTTCAATAAATATTTTTTACGGCGAAATTGTTGTCCGATTTCTTAGATTTTTGTTTTGGATTATTCATATTAGTGTTACAACTAATGATCAATACGTTTTTCAAGATGAGATAATCCCTTTAAACATACCTTAATACACATTACAAAATAAAAATAAAAGGGAACTTTAGTTCCTTTTTATTAGGAACTTTTTAAAAGTTCCTTTTTAAATTGATGAACTGAATCTTTTAAAAGTTCCTTAGGCCTAATTAAAAAGAACTTCCCCATGTGTACCAGTATGGTCAGTGGTTGATTTCTAAAATAATAAGTGGGCGGACGCTCGATCTTGGGCCTCTAGAGCAGGTTATATTAGGCCTGTATGATTTTTTTAGAATTTCCCATTCAACAATTATTTTGGGAAAAGTAAGTAACCTGGTACATTGGGAGTCTGGGGGTATGCTCCCCAACTAGTGCCAATCTGCATAGCTCCAGAAAATTTAGGATTTTTAACATTTAAACATCTAAAAGGGCATGCGTACAAAACACTAGTGAGACCAGTTGTGGAGTAGGCCTATGCAGGGGCAATATGGGTCCATTTAGGAAAGGGGAAGTTAATGAAATTGAGGCGATACAGAATAGAGATGCAAGAAGTGTACTTCGAAAGGGTAATACTTGGAAGGAGGAAGTGATAAATGGACAGGTAGTAAGGTAAGGACTTATGGAAGTCTCTCCGGTATGGTTAGGGAACTGGGATGGGAGAAGCTTGAGGATAGGTGAAGGATGGAGAGACTGGGTGAAATGTACCCCGTATACTATATTGATACGTTGGACGTACAAAGTCGCAAATTAATCCATACGTTGGAAGCTTGCTATTGGTCGGGTTCTCAACGTATCAACGATGTATACAAATTGATATAGTATAGGCCCTAGGCCTTTGTTGGGTACAAAATAAAATCATAATTTCTTTCACTAAAAAAACTTCAAAGTACACCATTTGACATGAAAAAACAACAACAAAAAACGTACCCCAAAACCTTTAACATTTCTATTTCAAATATAAAGGACTCTCAACCGAAAAGGAGTATTGCTAAGTAAAAAAAAACGGGGCGATTGGCCGCGCCCAAACATACGATTTACACAGCAAATTTTTACGTCCAGTGATACCCTAACATTACCGAGGATCCAACGTACGAATATAGGTCTACCTACACTCCGTAAAATGTATAGGGTGACTAGAGCTCAGGAGGGAATGGGGGGAGATGAGTACTGAGTAGGGCCTAGCATCTTAGAACTGGCTAATTATGTGGCCAGAGGTGATCATATGTGGACAAAGAAGGAAGAAGAAGATATGTGGAAATATGAGAGGGGAACATGGGCAACTGATGTAGGAAGGAATTAGTAAGAGAACGGGGTGGTGAAGTGGAATGGCCTGACAGGGGTGGGGGGTAAACAGGAGGAAACAAAAGAAGGAAGGATGGAAAAATAAAAACCAGTCATTAGCAGGGGAAGACAACAATACAAAACAATACATTCCAAATGGTGTCATTTTACTAGTCGTTAGCGTGCTTTTGTCGATAATTTATAAAATTGTGAAGATATAGGGCCTATATTTTGTTAGTTCACAATATTGTCAAGTTTAGCGGATGTCACCCCTTAAGCATGGATGTTAATGCCATAGTAGATGTTATTGTGGGGGCGTAGTTCTCCAGGGGACAACCGATTATACTTGTGACCGGAATCGTCTCTAATCTAGAGTCTGGGATGAGGAGTACTTAGGGTGGTGGTGACCGTGTAATAAGAGTCATAAATCAACTAAAGAAGGGTGCACTGTATTAGCAAAAGACATAAACAATAATAATAAAGCCTACTCTCGCCTGGTATCGGTGAGCTCATGCACTGTACTCGGCTGAACGTGGGTTCGTATCCCTTAGCATTACTGACGTTACTATTATTAAGAGAACTTAGCTTATTCTTTCCCCTTATGACTCTGGTAGAGATGGTGTCGACCCTCGGCCACGGACCCCTCGGCAGCTGGTGATGTTTGGCTCTTCGTTCTTCACCTCTTGTAAGGCGAAAGTCCTCGGTCCTCTTCCTGTGTCTAGCACTCCTGGTTGAAGCCCTTGCTTCCAAAGCCGGACACCTAGTCCTGTCGCTTCCAATGAGCACTCAAGTCGCTTAACCTGGGCACCTTGCCCGTACGTCACCTAGACGAGCTCTCTTGGTTCGACACCCGGGTAGGCACCTAGCCCTCTCGCCGGTCCGTCTTCAACTCCCCGATCCGCTCGCCCTTCGGTCACCACCAAGCCTCCAACTCCTCACTCCTCGCACTCTCCCCTCCCATGAGGCTCAAGTCCATTGTCAGCACGATTCTCGTCCCCTCCTGGATTCTCCCATGTCTGGTCGCCAAACACGTGTCTTCTCCTAACTCCCACCATCGCCTCCAAGATGTAAAGTAAGGAAACTCTCCTCCCTGGCCTCAATAATAATCCTAGTGCAACTTGTTGTACCACGTTCGCATTCTTCCAAAAATCAACACGAACGTAACTGTTTAGTATTCGTCAAACGTTTACAAAGTCGCCACATTCCTATGTATGCAACCAAAACATTCGTTGTTTACAGAGATTGCGACAGGTGACAACCATAACACCAGGCAAATGAAACCATCCTCAAGGCAAAGCTAGTAACAAGGGTAAACTACCCTGTTTACATGACAATATCTTGTCACTTCAAAATTTTCAAAAATACTCAAACAAGCCAGAACTGCCCATTAATATAAGCCCTACCGGGCCCCTACAGTGATTTTCTTTAGGGGGTGTGGGGGTACGCACATGGATTGAGTAAGCCCTAACGTGGAAGGAATTTTTGCAACTCAAACATTGCATATTTGTAAATAGTATAAGGTTTGTTTATTTGTCCTTCTGGAACTGTTTGGAACTGTCTCAACATGAAAATGGTAATTCAGCTATAAAAAAAACAAGTGTTCAAGTGGCGTTCATCTCTCTACAGACCTGTTCTAGAACAGACCGAACATGTTCAAACAGTTCTGACGGGAAGGGAGGAGTGAATAAAACAGAGTGGAATGTACAGCAAGAATTCTAATTAGGCTACCATGGATGAAAAAGGGTGGGGAATGCAATGCTGCATAATGTTTTCTAGTTTAGAGTATTGACTGCACAAAAATTACATAATTTTGGTAATATATTCAGCCCACTACTTTTTTCTAAAAACCCACCAAACGCATTCTAAAAATCATATTTTCAACAAATTTGCCTGCACCGCTAAATTGTTGGGGGGCTCTTCCCCCCAAACCCCCTGTGGTTGCCCAATGAAAATACATATTGTAATTTTACTTCCCCCTGCCAAAATTCCTTCAGGCGCCCATGCATAGGCGCCATTTTTAGTGTCATCGGACACTAGAAAATACCCTTAAGCCGGGCCTGTTTAATGCAGACATATTTTTATTTAATTTAACATCTAGTAGGTGTATTTATAATTTGTTGATAAAATTTGTACTTCAGTTGATAAGAATTCAAAGTTGATGACATAGGTAATTTTAAAATAAAATTTTATGAGAAAACTTCACACAGAAGTTTTTGAAGGTGGCCAAAGAATAGTTGCTGCAAACTGCTTAGGCCTAGCTTAGGTCTACCTACATTGACACTTAAAAATTCTTTTTACACATACATATCTCTAGTCATAAGCCTACCTACTGTATTTTCTTGATTGTAGGTTGCGCATACAATTGAAAATTTAAAGTTAAAACCATGCCACATACCTATTACAATTTAGTGCGACCTACCTACATTCGCATGCAAGTTCTAGCTTTTCAATTTAAGATCTGAACACTGGAGTGCGTCCAGCCTCCAGAGGCATTGTGCATGTGCCATTAAAAAATACTTTGAGTCCCGAGTTGGGCCCTGTAACGTGCACCGTACAGGGACGAGAATACGTCCGGTAGGAGAACACAGTCGGTGTTATTAAAAATTCTGAATTCAATAAGCCTACTATTATTAATAGAAGTGGCTTAGCAAGAAATAAAATACAGTACAATAACTACGTACACGTACTAATAAAAGCACAGGTTTGGCAACTGTGGTCAAACAACTCAATCTAGGTACTACTTTTTAATCATTTGTGTCCGTCTCTGCCTTCTGGCTGGTCTGGACTGGCACATGCACCTTGCGTGCTCCCTCACCTCCGCCACTAAGCTCATCTTCCCCCTACACGTAACACCATGGGGGGGGGAGGGGGGGGTGACCTTCACGGCCCGCTTGGCTTTGCACTAACTACAGCCTACAGGCTAAAGACGATATCTCCGTTTTAGCGCTTATTAACTTGGAAATCTCTCTATTACAGACAGTGCACAGATTCTTTTCAAAACGAAAACCAGGGTGAATGGCTTGGTGGCTCGAGTTCTGTGATGCCTTATGACGGGAGGCCATTTCAAATGCTGAAAACGAGCTACTTGAAATGCTCGAAGGGAGCTCCTCATAAATGCCCGAAAAGAAAGACCTCGTCTGTATCCGTAAGTTGAAACTATGTAAATATTTTTTTATATATATTTTTTATATACATAGGCGGATAGGCCTATATAAATATATCTCTATTAAATAAATATTCTACGTAGTAAACCGAAAGAAGTAAATTTAATTATTGGATGAGCGTAGCGAGCGAAGGGAAGATTCCATTTCACTTCACTGGAGAAAAAAATCTGGAATGTTTTTCTTTTTTTTCCTTTTTTTTCTGTTTGTATTTTTGTGTGTCTGTTAACACGATTCCGGCTAAACCGATACTCCAATTGCAATGAAATTTTCTGGCGACCTTCGAAATCTCTGAACTAAAACTGCCACGATTTTGAGCGCAATCGAAAAATTATTTCTCATGAAAATCGCAATTTTATGATTTTTTTTGATTTTTTAAAATTTCCTTCGACTTATAACACCTACATGATTTATACGATTGTAATGATTTTTTCACGGTAGGTCTACCTTTATTTCATGAATTAATATATTCGTAAAATTTGAGCGCAATCGAAAAATTATTTCTCATGAAAATCACAATTTTACGATTTTTTCGATTTTTTTAAACATTCTTTGACATATAACACCTACATGCTTTATCCGATGGTAATGATTTTTTCACAGCAGAACCATAATTTTATGAATTTATATATTCGTGTGAAATTTGAGCGCAATTGAAAAATAATTTGTCATGAAAATCGCAATTTTACGTTTTTTTTTGTTTAAAAAAAATTACGCTCATCCAACAACGCGCCTGAAAAAGCGTTTGCGAAGCTACCTAGTTTAAAGATGGTAACACATACAAATTACCACGAAAACCTCAGAAATTCTATATATATATATATATATATATAATAATAATAAAACAATAATAATAATAAAATATTATTTTATTATAGGCCTAAATCATCACACGCAGTTTTACCTCAAAACTTATATTTTCATATCATGTACTGCGAAAGCCTCAAATCTAACATATATATATATATATATATATATATGATGTTTAAACTTGGCTTTATTAAGCGAGCGAAGCGAGCGTTTCCATTTGACTCTGCCGGAAAAAATAGTCACTGTTTTTTTTTTTTTTTTTTTTGTTTGTTTGTTTGTTTGTTTTTTTTTTGTTTGTATGTCTCGCGATAACGTTCGAACGGAGGCTCGGATCGAGTTGAAATTTTCACCATCCGCAAGCTTCGTTCTCGATTGAATGCCATTAGTTTTTGTGGCAAAATCGTTCAAAAAGTTAAAAAGTTACATTAAAGTTAATCGAAAGTTTTTTTTTCAAACTTCACGGCGACAAAATCTGAGATGGCCAAATCATTTAGAATGTCCGTTCGGTCACGAATATGTTAATTTTATTTTGATCCGATAAGTAGTGTAGATGGAAATTACATTATAACAAAGTACGGTTACCATGGCAACGGAAAGTCGTGCAGCTTTTTTGGCTCATGATAGCGGTCGAACGGAGGCTCGGATCGAGTTGAAATTTTCACCATCCGCAAGCTTTGTTCTCGATTGAATGCCATTAGTTTTGTGGCAAAATCGTTCAAAAAGTTAAAAAGTTACATTAAAGTTAATCGAAAGTTTTTTTTTCAAACTCAACGGCGACAAAATCTGAGATAGCCAAATCATATTAGAATGTCCTACAGGTCACGAATATGTTAATTTTATTTTGATCCGATAAGTAGTGTAGATGGAAATTACATTATAACAAAAGTAACGTTGCCATGGCAACGAAAAGACGCGCGAAGTTTCTAATGCACTGCCACCTAGAAGTAATCAAAATACTTTCGAGGAAGCAGTCTATTAATTGTCAACAAAGAGTTTAAAAAGTTTTCCCAAGGAGTCAAGGTCCTCTAGATGGCGGTGGATTTTAAAGTAAAGATTTAAACACGGGTTTAGCCAAATACCTTGGCAATAATAAATAATACTGGAAACGCGAACGTCGTAAATTTAAATTTTTTTAAAAATGTGCAATGTGGGTCTAGCTATAGCACGTGCTCGCTTATCAACGCGTCCAACTGAGCGTTTCCTAGTATATATATATTCATAGCAGTTGATTCATAGCCGGAGGTTCTGGGTTCGAACCCCAGTCGGGGCAAACTTTTTCGACAACTGCTATGAATCAATAACTATGTCCTTAAAGTGGGCTTATGCTTAAAAAATAAAAACCTATTATTCATTAAGCGAGCGAAGTGAGCCTTTCCATTTGACTCTGCCGGAAAAATTTGTCACTCGTTTTGTTTTTTTTCTTTTTGTTTGTTTTTTTGTTTGTATGTCTCGCCATAACGTTCGAACGGAGGCTCGGATCGAGTTGAAATTTTGACCATCCGCAAGCTTTGTTCTCGATTGAATGCCATTAGTTTGTGGCAAAATTGTTCAAAAAGTTAAAAAGTTACATTAAAGTTAATCGAAAGTTTTTTTTTCAAACTCAACGGCGACAAAATCTGAGATAGCCAAATCATTTAGAATGTCCGTCCGGTCACGAATATGTTAATTTTAGTTTGATCCGATAAGTAGTGTAGATGGAAATTACATTATAACAAAAGTAACGTTGCCATGGCAACGAAAAGACGCGCGAAGTTTCTAATGCACTGCCACCTAGAAGTAATCAAGATACTTTCGAGGAAGCAGTCTATTATTTGTCACCAAAGAGTTTAAATATTTTTCCCAATGAGTCAAGGTCCTCTAGATGGCGGTGGATTTTATCCACAAAGTAAAGATTTACATACGGGTTTACCCAAATACCTTGGCAATAATAAATAATATCGGAAACATGGCCCTGTGGACAGCGAACGTCGCAAATTTAAAAATTTAAAAAAATGTGCATTGTGGGTCTAGCTATAGCACGTGCTCGCTTATCAACGCGTCCAACTGAGCGTTTCCTAGTATATATATATATATACACATTTATCGGATAGGAATCGCTGATAGCAGCACTTGGACTCTCTGTGAGAGTGAAGAACAGAATAGTGTGACGGACCTAGTATTGTGAAATTACCGGTAATTGAGCAAGCGTAGCGAGCGTCTCCACCTGACTCTTATGGCTCGAATGTCAGTTTGTTTTTTTTTCTATTACTGCTTCGGTACAGGTCACACCGTTTCTCTGATCGACCTGAAATTTTGCACCCATGTACATACCACCTATGCGGGTTGCTGTATAGTTTTTGAACAAAATCCGATCGTTGGTTATAAAAAATAATAATAATAAAAAAAAAAAAAGTTCCGATCGTTATGAAATTTTGCAGGGTCAATAAGTACAACATTCTCTCCTATTTTACAAATTTTCAGCTAAATCGGTCAAGACCTTAAGTAGTGTAGATAGAAACTAGGAAACGCTCAGTTGGACGCGTTGATAAGCGAGCACGTGCTATAGCTAGACCCACATTGCAATTTATTAAAATTGTAAAATTTGCGACGTTCGCTGTCCACGGGGCCATGTTTCCAATATTATTTATTATTGCCAAGGTAGGCCTATCTGGGTAACCTTTAATTTGTGGATAAAATCCACCGCCATCTAGAGGACCTTGACTTCAATTCTTTGGGAAAACGTAACAAATAATACACTGCTTCCTCGATAGTATTTTGATTACTTCTAGGTGGCAGTGCATAGTGTGAACCTCGTGCGACTTTTCGTTGCCATGGTAACGTTACTTTTGTTTTGTTATAATGTAATTTCCATCTACACTACTTATCGGATCAAAATAAAATTAACATATTCGTGACCGGACGGACATTCTAAATGATTTGGCCATCTCAGATTTTGTCGCCGTTTAGTTTGAAAAAAAAACTTTCGATTAACTTTAATGTAACTTTTTAACTTTTTGAACGATTTTGCCACAAAACTAATGGCATTCAATCGGGGAAAAAAGCTTTCGGATGGTCAAAATTTCAACTCGATCCGAACCTCCGTTCGAACGTTATGGCGAGACATAAAAAAAAAACAAAAACAAAACAAAACCAGTGACTATTTTTCCGGCAGAGTCAAATGGAAACGCTCGCTTCGCTCGCTTAATTACATTTTAACAAAAGTAACATTACCATGACAACGAAAAGTCTCACTATGCACTGCCACCTAGAAGTAATCAAAATACTATCGAGGAAGCAGTGTATTATTTGTTATCAAAGAGTTAAAATAGTTTTCCCAAAGAAATGATGTCAAGGTCCTCTAGATGGCGGTGGATTTTATCCATTCTCTCCTATTTTACAAATTTTCAGCTAAACCGGTCAAAACCTTAAAGACTTATTGGTATGTAACATTATGGGAATGTCGTACTCGGGTCGTGTTGCACATACCGGTGCTCGCTCAACAACGCGACAGGACTTTAGCCTTTCCTAGTTTATAATTTATTGGGCTTATTATAAAAGTGCTGACCACGTTAATTAATTGAACAACTGGGTGTTCAGGGCTGTTCATAACATTTCATACATGTCTAAAGGGGTAAAATAATATTAAAAATCGTCATATTTATATTTGCATTTTATTATAAATGGCCCTACAAATTAATGAGAACAATAAAGATCACATCTAGGTGCCTGTTAGGGCGCCGCAGCCAAGCCATATGCTAGCCATATGCTAGCCAGATGATGACAGTTTGTTTATTATTAGCGACAATGAAATCTCTATATACCGGTACGGTACAGGTCTTGAAGTCCTTGATGAATGAATGAATGAAAGGATGATATTGCTATGCCACTTATGAACTTTGTTCAGTAGGCCTAGGCCTAGAACTAAGTCCTACATGTGAATCAATCAATCAAAAAAATAAAACATGCATGTTTCCCCAAAAATTCTCATGATTTCTCAATTTTCTCCTGTATGGAGAAATTTCTCCAAAAAATATTTCTCGAGAAATTTAGGGCAACATCACTAAACATGGTTTAATATTATTTATTTTGGAAAAAAAAATGGATATCGATGAAGGATTTAATGAATTTAACTGTTAACTTGTTTTTATTTTAAGTTGAACCACTTAGATTATGACGACTAATCTGTGAGTGTAATTAATTTTATGTGTGATGTGTAGGCCTAGTTTACTGTATTTAATAAAACTGTATTGTATAATAATTGAATTACAAATCAAATTTTCTAAATAATAATGTTTTGTTCAAAATTTTTTAAGATGCTAATAAAAATGGAATGAGATGAGTTGAAAACACTATTTGAAAACGAAGTTGTTTTCGATTTCGTAGAAATTGGTAGTCTTGAACGGTGCCATGGAAAACGTCATGCGTTGTTAGTTGAAAGTGTTGCTGTTATTCACGTGGGGTGGTGTTCACGAAATCTAGACACTTTAAAAAGATTTGGGTAGCAAAGCGCTTGAAAACGTACTATACTTATTCTAGTTGTCCGTGCCTTAACAAACACGGACCAATCAAAAGTAGAGTATTGGGATTTGCAGCAATCATAGTAGTATAATAATGTACAAAGAAGGTAAACAAACGTAAAGTCATTGGAAGGTTATGTTAGTCGTCTATTGCTAGGCCCAGACACTCGAGCTCCACTCAATAACCACATATTTCATAGCCTTTATGTAGGCCTTGGGCCTTGTTACGTCTAGGGGTAGTAAGTTACAATAATCAATGCTGATATAATTATTCAGTATTTATTTAAATTAATCTTCAGAAAATACAGAAAGAAACCATTCCTAAAATCACCACCATCGACAATCCAACCACACCTTCTTCTGTTTTTCCCACCGCTTGCTTAGGCTGTCTCCCGAAGGGGATTCCAATGCCTCCTAGATACTATACACACATTGACCTGACTAGGGCAAGTTAGGTTATACCTAACATTCTCCCCCCCTTTTTCTTCAGACCACACGATGACGAAGATTGTAAGGATGGTCAGCTTTAGGTGGTGGGGGCGCAGGCCGGACCACTGGTGCTGGAGGAAAGTCAGTTATCGGGGCCCAGTCAGGTGGATCCATATTGTGCAGCAGTTGGTCAATGTTTGCATGACCAGCAGATTTACCCGTTCGCTGGTCTACAAGGTCATACACGTTATTGCCAATCTTTCGCACAAGCATGTATGGTCCATCTCGTTTTGGAGCTAGGCTTGCCGAAATCCCCTTACTTGCATCACTGAGAGTGTGTTGGTCTCGCCACACCAAGTCACCTACACGAAACTCAACATCTTTGCGTCCGGAGTCGTATCTTGTCTTTTGACTATCATGCAGTTTTCCGGACCTATCAGCTGCAAAATCCCGAGCATCAGTCAGACGGTTTAACAGGTCTGCTGCAAAATGTTGTGTTTCCGCTGGCAAATTGATATTGTCTTCTATTCCGTCTTCTGTATCTTGTGGGGACCATGGAGCTCGAAGTTCTCTTCCGTAGACTAAAAAAGCCGGAGAGTACCCAGTAACTGAGCTAACTGAAGTACGAAGAGCAAAGAGTATTTCAGGCAAACAAGAGTCCCAATCCCGATGTGTGTCACAGTATGCCTTGAGAGTTTCCTTGAGAGTCGCATTGTACCGTTCTACCATTTGTCCCGCCGGACGGTAGGGGACTGTGTGCCTCTCAATGATTCCCATATGAGACAGTACACCCTTCCACAGTGCACTGACAAATGGCTTTCCATTGTCACTTGAAATGCTCTTGGGGAACCCATGCCTTGAAAATACTTCCACCATACATCGGACTATAGATGAGGTATTAGGGTTTTTAATCGGAAATACCTCCAAGTACTTGGTGAATTTTGTCCACAATTACCAATAAGTGGTTGAAATGGCGTGGAGATGTCGGAAGGGGTCCCACAAGGTCAACGCTGAGTTCATCCATGGGGCCACTAGGAAGTCTGCTGTCCATTTTGCCTGTTGGTTTCTGACGAATAGGCTTCAAAGTTTGGCAAGATTTGCAAGAGCGAACAAATTTAGCAATATCGGGACGCATCCCCATCCAAACAAAAGAGCGTTGTACCCTTTTTAAAGTTCTGAAGAACCTGCCATGCCCACTTAATGGGTGGTTGTGTTCAGCTGACAACACCAAGGACCGAAGAACTTTAGGAAGCCAGGTTTTGCTGTAAGTTCCCTCTTCGGTTCCTGGGAGTCCAGCAATGCGCCTCACTAAAACGCCCTCCTCATCCAATGCACTTTCAGTTTCTTTAGCCATTGTCTGCACCCAAGCTGCAAGCCGCACATTTGTAGGTAACTCACCTGTGAGCATAAAGTGTGCTAAAGGTCGAAGGTCCTCATCCTTTTTCT
Source organism: Sweltsa coloradensis (assembly GCA_024449915.1). Taxonomy (NCBI): domain Eukaryota; kingdom Metazoa; phylum Arthropoda; class Insecta; order Plecoptera; family Chloroperlidae; genus Sweltsa; species Sweltsa coloradensis. The sequence continues at coordinate 43,694 of JAMZAV010002986.1, forward strand.
GAAGTCCAATGAGCATAGGTTTGTCCTTCAGAACAGTTATGTCTAGATCATTCACTGAAAATACTGCTTTTGCACATGGGACAGCTTCGAAAGTCACATTTTGAAGATGGTCAGACATAGAAATAGGGAACAGTGCTTCAGGCAATGAGGGAACATGATCCTGTTGCACTACTGCACAAGGAGCTCTGCTTAGTGCATCAGCTGGTATGTTGTCACGGCCCTTACGAAACCGTATAGTGCAATCGAAACCTTGCAACCGTAAAACCCAGCGTTTCACCCGGCTAGAAGTAAGTTTCTGTTTTGAACATCCACGTAAGAGAGGCATGATCACAAAGACGTCGAAGTGTGAAAACTCCAGATAGGGTCGAAACTTATCAACAGCCCAAACAACCGCCAGGCATTCCAGCTCCTGCACAGTGTAATGTTCTTCATGCTTTGTTAACTGCCGGCTTATGAATTCTACGGGGCGGAATACGTTATTGAATTCTTGCAAAAGTACAGCTGCAATACCAACACCACTGGCATCTGTTTCCACTCTGAATGGTTTGTTAAGATCGGGAAGTGCTAGTGCTGTGGCATCAATGAGGCCATCCATGAGAGCCCGAAAAGCGGCTGCCTCTCTCTGTTCCCAACGCCATTGCGTGTTCTTGCGCAACAGGTGTGTGAGTGGCAAGGACACTTGGGAAAAATTTGGAAGAAAAGACCGGTAGTACCCAACAAAACCAAGGAAACGCTGCAGCTCCTTAACCGTGGTTGGTGATGGGTAGTTCTTTAATGTAGCCAGTTTCTCTGGGTCAGGAGCACATTCTCCGGGACGAATAAGGTGGCCAAGAAAACCCAGTTGCTGCTGAAACAGCTGAACTTTTCGTGGGTTTATAGTTAAATTTGCAGCTTCAATGCGTGACAGTACTGCATCCACGTCACGGACATGCTGTTCTGCTGTCTCAGAAAAAACCACAAAATCATCCAAAAAAGCCATGACACATTTGTACTTGAGGTCGTGTAGTACATTATCCATGAGCTCCTGGAACCGAGCAGGACTGCCGGCGAGGCCAAACGGCATACGAAGGTATTCGAAGACTCCACGATGGCATATGAAAGCCGTTTTATGTCGATCTGCAGGAGAAACGGATATCTGATGAAAACCTTGAGACAAGTCTAGGGTTGAAACCACTTAGCTCGTCCCAATTGTGCAAACACCCATTCTGTATTCGGCATAGGATATAGTGGCACAGTAGTGCGCTTATTGACCTGTCTGTATGCCTAGTGTAGTGTGTCTGTAGTCTGTGTGCCTGTGTGTCTCCCGATTTTTTTGGACTATAACTGGAGCAGAGGTCCAACTACTGCTGGAAGGTTGTAAGATACCCTGCTCCAACAGGTCATCCACGAGCCCATCGAGAATCACCCTTTTGCTGTTGTTGACCGGGCGCAACTTGCATCTGGATGGTCTGTTATTACCTGTGTCAATTGTATGTTCAATTCTTGTAGTTAACCCTGGGACTGCCGTGAAGATATGGGCATATCTTTCAAGGACTTTAGCCAGGGAAACTTGCACTTCCGGAGGACCATGTTGAACAGCACCCTCTATTGTCGCAAACACTAACTGCGCCTCAGTGGACAAGTTTTGCTGCAATTCAGGTTGTTCCTGTAGCGATGTACGAGTGAATCCTGGTAGCATAGGAGCTACTATACGCAACGCTGCTACAACGTCATCAAGCTGTTTCTGCCGCCCTGGACCTGAAGCCACAGGCAATGGTGCACCGGAAGATAGAGGAGATAAACGAACAGGAGAGCCAGTAGTCGGGATAACTGTATCCTCAGTTATCATCATCAGTGTATCATCATGTTGAACAGCAACTTGTATTGGCGCAAGCACTAACTGCGCCTCAGTGGACAAGTTTTGCTGCAAATCAGGGTGTTGCTGTAGAGATGTACGAGTGAATCCTGGTAACATAGGAGCTACTATACGCCAAGCTGCTACAACGTCATCAACCTGTTTCTGCCGACGTGGACCTGAAGCCACAGGCAATGGCGCGTGTGAAGTAAGAGGAGATAAACGAACAGGAGATACAGTAGTCTGGATAACTGTATCCTCAGCTGTTGTCAGGGAAAACAACTGTTGCAATCCAATTGAGTCTATGACAGTGTCAATATCCCTTGATACTCCCATATTATTAACACTCTGGTTTGCAAAAGGAATCAGCCTCTGTATGGACGTACCAACTGTCCAGCCTCCTTCCGCTATGTGCAGTGAAATGCCTGTTGCTTGGAGAAAGTCTCGTCCCAGGATAATGGTGGCTGCAAGGTCAGGCAAGAATAAGAATTTTTGCCGACGCGTACCTCCGGACCATCGGATGTGTACTCGAAGCTGTGCTGTAGCTGCTGCAGTCCCTGATGCTAAACACAATGAACGCGAAACATTGCATGCTTTAGCACCTGCTGCTACTGCTGCCTGTAGACCCACCTCCCCTAGTAAACTGACACACGATCCCGTGTCCATCAGTGCGGGGAGAGAAGCATCTCCTATATTTACATCTAAAATGGGAGTTCCACATTTGACGTGGCTTACCTGCATTACTGATTCCATGCAAGACCTCGCAGGTAAAGGTCTCACATCTGGTAGTTTCCCTGGTTGTTAGTTGTAGGTATAGTGCCTAGATCTGAGCGGGGTGTGGGCATTGCTTAGCCCAGTGTCCTCTACCTCCACACCGGTTGCAGGATTCGTTTGACCGAGCTCGAGGGAGTGTAAGCGCCTTACGTTTGGACAACGCATCTGAAGTTGTTTGCTTGGTGGGGTAGAAAGCGAGGTCTCGTTCAAGGAAGGTATCAGGCAAAGGAGGAGGGCGGTAACACGAATTACGCCAAACCAAATCCTGAATCTCTGGACCTACATCCTCTAAGTCTCTTAGTGATGTGAAGTTCCTCCCTAGCAATGCATGTCGAGTAAATCGAGTAACTTGGGCCAAGACTCTGTTCACTAGCTCCTCTTCAGACTCTGTGGATCCTAAACGCTCGCTGTAAGCTCTGATGACCCGCACAAAGGAGCCAAGGTCCTTCATCAGGGTGCTGTGTCCGAGTTTCCAGTTCCATGCGCAGACGTCGTAGGCGATCCGGTTCTCCAAAGGTCCTGAGGAAATCTGCTGAAAACCATCCCAAATGGTGTATCCCCCACGTGACATCCACCAGCGTTGCGCATCACCCACTAGCACTACGGAAGAATCTCCTGCAACAGCCAAAGCCGATCGCGATGCACTGCAGTAGCGTACCGAGAGAGTTGCTGAAGAAATTCAGCCGTGAATTTGCATCCAAACGCCCTTCAAATATTGGTATGTCAATTTTGAGGGCCGAACCGTGGTATCCCCTATATGTTCTCGAGGAACAATGTCACAAACCCTTAGCGACGTCGCGAGCACGGGATGCGTGAGCAACCCTGTACTATCGGCAACGGGCGACGGAGAAGCAAACTCTGGTTGCGATATCAAATAGGCGTTGATCTGCGTTGGAGACGCAAGCTCGGGGCGCACGGACGACCTTGCACCGCAGCCTCAGACGGCAAGGTTGGTGACACAGTGGAACGCGACCGTGGCGGAACGGGAGGCGCGCCAACAGTGGTGCATTCACTCATCGTAGCCTGCACTGGTGAAGTTTCCGCCTCACATACCATTCGCAATGCACGTACAAATCCGTCAGAATTATTTACCTGAAACCTTCCCATGGCTTGTATTAGGTCCAAAGGTACAGCGTCCTCGTCAAACCGCGGCGACACGAAAGGGTTTGATTCCATATCGACACACACCATGCACGTAAAAATAAGAACTATTAAGTGACGAGCCCCCAATTGTTACGTCTAGGGGTAGTAAGTAACAATAATCAATGCTGATATAATTTTCAGTATTTATTTAAATTAATCTTCAGAAAATACAGAAAGAAACCATTCCTAAAATCACCACCATCGACAATCCAATCTCACCTTCTTCTGTTTTTCCCACCGCTTGCTTAGGCTGTCTCCCGAAGGGTATTCCAATGCCTCCTAGATACTATACACACATTGACCTGACTAGGGCAAGTTAGGTTATACCTAACAGCCTATATAATAAATAACCCACGCAGTTCAAGGTAGGCTAGGTCTAGGACCAATTCTGAGTTTTTAATCTTTAACTTACGGCCTAGGCCTTCGTTTTAAAATCTAGAGCCGAATTTCGCGTACGAGGGGGAATGATTAGTGTTTTTGTTGCATTATCTCATAATTATGCACAAAGGTTATTCGAGACGATGAGTGGTGATAGAATGATGATGATAAAGGACGATTACCAAAAATAACTTGACCTAGGCCTATTTGGGATATGAACCCACGTCCTCGTTGAGCCAGCCCATACGCTTCGGACCAGCGCCCTAATCTTAGTGCCAAACATGAATAGCTCGACATGTTTTTGATTTGGTAAATCAAATGGGTATTTTCTTTTATGAAAACGATATTCCTTGATGATCTACATTTAATTCACATCTATTTCAAACTTCTCTATATAATGGGTGAATATACCATCCATTTTTAATACTGAAAACGATCAATGTGGATGATATCACGGTGAAATCACGAGATTTCAGTTTGTGGGTAAAAACAAACGTTTATAAATGTCAAAATATTTAGTTTTGGCGCTCAAGCCTACCAAACTGTCAAAACGAGTTTTCGACCCCCAAAACGAGCTAAAAACGAAAACGAAGTCGATCTCACATTTCAAGACTTGGGGTCCAGTTGGGTTGCCAGATGTTATTTCTAAAATATTGAGAGGGGGGGGGGTACCTAACTTTTGGTTTTTAAGTGCACATTTCACTAATTTTATCATGATTAATATAAAATACTAGGAAACGCTCAGTTGGACACATTGATAAGTGAGCACGTGCTATAGCTAGCCCAAATTGCACTTTTTTTTAATTTTAAAATTTGCGACGTTCGCTGTCCACGGCGCCATGTTTCCAATATTATTTATTATTGCCAAGGTATTTGGGTTTTACTTTGTGGATAAAATCCACCGCTATCTAGAGGACCTTGACATCATTTCCTTGGGGAAACTATTTAAACTCTTTAGTAACAAATAATACACTGCTTCCTCGATAGTATTTTGATTACTTCTAGGTGGCAGTGCTTAGTGGCCAGAATTCTCGTGCGACTTTTCGTTGCCATGGTAACGTTACTTTTGTTATAATGTAATTTCCATCTACGACTACTTATCAGATCAAAATAAAATTAACATACTCGTGACCAGACGGACATTCTAAATTTTTTTATTTGGATTAAGGACGCGTCAACCGTTAGGTCATAATGCACCACTCTAACCTGGGGGGAGGAGGGGCCCATGCTGGTCGGAACCAGCCACGGGTAAGGGGAGGAAGGGGGGTTTCTCACGTCGCGGTCGTCATCGTCTTTGTCATCGTTCGTGGTGTCATTGTCGTCATCGTTGTCGAGGGGTCGTCAAGGGAAGGGGGCAAGGTCCCCGACGACGATTGCCAGAGCTACCTCAGATTTTGTCGCCGTTTAGTTTGAAAAAAAAAACTTTCGAATCGATTAAATTTAATGTAACTTTTTAACTTTTTGAACGATTTTGCCACAAAACTAATGGGATTCAATCGGGAACGAAGCTTGCGGATTGTCAAAATTTCAACTCGATCCGAGCCTCCGTTTGAACGTTATGACAAGACATACAAACAAACAAACAAAAAAAAAAAAAACAGTGACTATTTTCCGGCAGAGTCAAATGAAAACGCTCGCTTAATAAAAGAACAGTGCAAAGTCAGAACATTGCCTTATAATAATAAACCTTTATTCTGTCTCTGCATCCAAATCTGTTGCCTTGCGACACAGAGTAACAAACACAAAAACTTATAGGGCTAACGAAATCAATAGGCCTACCGTAGGTAATGTAAAACAAGAAAGCAGTTTAATAATTATATAAATTTATTCCTACAAATTCTCGATGAATCCTGGGATCATTCCTGTTGCACTCATCATAAGTCCTGCAACGGTAGTTTTACTTATATTGTAATGGTCCTCATAACAGGCGACAGTGGGTTCATAAATTCATAAATTGTGTCATGTTACAGGTTGCTGATTCTGTCAAGAAAAGGATTAAGATCACAAAGAAGATCAATTGTCCGGCCGTAATGAATGTAAGGTGCTTGCGAGTGTTCACGGAAGACTGCTACAAGTCCAAGTCACTTGCGTATAAGAACGGATCCTTCGGGAACAGAACGGTACGTAAGTTGTCTGTGTAAGTAGGGAGACTCTAAATTCATGAGGCTTGTAGATGCAAAACCGGCAATCTCCAAAAAAGGGTTTTGTCACAAAATTGAAAAAACTGTTTCAAGTATGTTCATTCATATCATAGTATAATTGGATGAGCGTAGCGAGCGAAGCGAAGATTCCATTTCACTACACTGGAGAAAAAAATCCGGAATGTTTTTTTTTCTTTTTCTTTTTGTATTTTTGTCTGTTTGTTAGCACGATTCCGGCTAAACCGATACTCCGATTGCGATGAAATTTTATTGAGACCTTCGAAATCTCTGAACTTAGAACTGCCACGTTTTTTAGCGCAATCGAAAAAAAAATTCTCATAAAAATCGCAATTTTACGATTTTTTTCGATTTTGAAAAAATTTCTTCGATTTATAATACCTACACGCTTTGTCCGATTGTAATGATTTTTTCACAGGACCTTTATTTTATGAATTTATATATTCGTGGAAAATTTAAGCGCAATCGAAAAATTATTTCTCATGAAAATCGCAATTTTACGTGGTTTTTCTTTTTAAAACAATTCTTTGACTTATAACACCTACATGCTTTATCCGATTGTAATGATTTTTTAACAGAACCTTAATTTTATGAATCGATATATTCGTGTGAAATTTGAGCACAATCAAATAATTATTTCTTATGAAAATCGAAATTTTACGATTTTTTTCTTTTTTTAAATTACGATTAATAAAAAAATTAAAAATTAAAGTTTATTTTTTATTTATTTTTAAATAATAAAAAAAAAATCTTCAACTTAGTAATGATTTTTTCACAGAACAGAAAATCCGCATAACACATGGCAGCTCAATGCACCAATTACGCTCATCCAACAACGCGGCGGGACTTAAGCGTTTTCCTAGTGGTAATATAGGCCTACACCTTAATGTATGTACCTTCTTGATGATAGACTGAATGGGAATTAAAATTAGTCTTATTGTTATTATGTTTAATTAGTTATTTAATTTTGGAGAAAGCCACTTTTGCATCTCAAAATGGGAGAAAGCCATGTTTGCATTTAAAATTATTATTTAATTTTGGAGAAAGCCGCTTTTGCATCTCAAATCGGAGAAAACTAAATCACAATTCAAGGTTATGTTGTCTTGTGTCATGTTGTCACGTGATCATTTGGAGTGTTCTGATTGGGTGTCATGGAGAATGCTGAGTTTGAATTTGAAACGGTTGTGGAGAATGCTGACTTTGAATCTAAACTTATTTTCATTCTGCTTTTTTCAAAGGGAGAATGCCGATTATGAATTTGATGCTTATTTTCAAGTTGTTGCATTCAAGCTTACGAATCCAACGAGGTATTACCTCTAAAAAATCACGTTTTTGGAGATTACGCCTACCGGTTTTGCATCTACAAGCCTCAAATGTGAATTCATTTATTTTATTGTTGTACACATGTGGTTTGGTCAGAGGCAGGAATTTATATTTTTGAATGAGCAAAGTTGAGACTGCAATTTCACTTACCCTGAGAAAAATAACTCTAAAGTTTTTGTGTGTTGTCTGTGTCTGTCTACTTGGCAAACAGGCTAACAGCAAATGCATTTTTGATGAAAAATGAAAGTTGACCTTCAAAATCTCTTGACTAAGATCCGCCAAGTTTTTGGGAATACAATCGAAGAAATATTTCTCATAGAAACCGTACTTTTAGGGCAACGATAGTCAACCATAAATCTCATCCATCAACACAACTGGAAAAAGTGTTACCAAAGCGTCCTAGTCTAAGAGAAACAAAGTGGTGGTTGTTAGGTGATGTTACACACAAAAAATTTTACTCAGAATCCAAAATTTTCCAAAATTCCTTAACAATCACGATAAAAATAAAATATGAAAAAAATTCTAAAATTCATAGGAAAAAAGCAAAACTTAAATTGTTGGCTTAAAATTACCTAATAGCCCACAGGCCTACACGGATTTTATTTGGGGCTGAAAGGGTTAAGTAATACTACCTATTAACAATGTTCCTTGTATTTTTTTATTTTTTTATTTTTTTGAAAACGTATTTCTTTTGCAGAAATAAATTAAAGAAAGACTGCTTTGGGGTCATCCATAAATGATGTCACACAATTTGGGGTTGGGGAGGAGGGTCATTAACTTAATGTGTGACAGAGGGGTGGAGGGGTTAACAAATTATTTTTACTGATGTAAAACAATGGTAATTTGACTTTTTGATGCTCAAATAAATGTATTAGTAGGGCCTAAAATATTTTATATGAAATATGTGACTGATTTTATTTTCATTAATATTTTCACCAGAATATGGTTTATGGGGACATTGTGTGGACGGGGGGGGGGGGGGGGGGTAAGGAGTTATTTTTTGTAACATAATTAAAGGGGTATTCATCTGCAAAACTGAAAAAATATATTTGATTCAGGCTAACTACCTAGTTATGAATTCAGAATTTATCAGAAAAATTATTGGGTCCACCATGACCGTCAAAATAATTACCATACTTGGTATTTTTTTAGTTAGGTCCCACTGGCAAATATCTCCCATAAAAATAACATTGGGACAATATTTATGCCCGTGACCTTGGAGGATTTTGATCCCAAAAAATATTGGCCATTTAGTAGAAGATTATTAAACGGCTAGCTCTTCAAATTGTAGAAGTATGTTGCATCTTTTGCACAACAGGCTAAAAATGTCAGAATATGTTCTTAACTCTATGACACATCTCCAGTGTAAAGTAGGCCAAAAGTAGTAACAAAACAAAAGACTAACTCAAACTTGTGAAAAAATCCTAAAACACACTGAAATCTCTGTATCTTAGGCAGTTTATGGGTTAGAGTCTTGCAATTGGTCTTAAAAGTTGTGTATTTATTTGTCTATTATAATTTGTAAACAAAATATAAAGTCGCAAATTAATAACATATTTACCGTACTTTAGTTAAATAAATTTTACAGATATATTTATTGATAAAAAACAAACAAAATATTTGCACGGCTTGGCTAAAACATTGTCGCTAGTTGAACTCTGGAACGTGAACTTTGTAGCATCGGTTTTTTTCCCTGCGGCTACGTCCGTGCGCTAGCCAACCATAAGGCAGTGTTATTTTTGGGGTACCGATATAAAGGCCTAGAGGTTAGGCCGATATATGGAGGTTATGCCTTAGACCAGGTTTATATTACTACAACAGTTGAACACGGGTTGATTTTACTGGGGTAACTCACTTGAGTTTACATTCATTTCAATTAACTCGCGTTATCATGTAGTTTTCAACCTTCACACGCGGAGCGCTGCACGCTGTACTGTCAACCTTACCAACAATTCACGTCTGTACAAAGTCAGGCTGACCGTAAATTTAAAGTAGAAGTAATTTCTCACTGTCTATAAATGCAGACACGCTTGATCATCATTGAGTTGATTTGAAGCTGAGAATCAGATGTAAGGTTATGTTTCCTGGAAATGGCGTCACGATAGTTACAGAAGTCAACCGTCCTCTGTTTACACTATTCGTATCATTGCCGGTTACGCGAGTAACTCCGAGTTTTTACTCGAGTTAAAAACTGAACTGTGGTAGCTACTTGATTGCGTTTACACGCTAAAAATACCCTCGTTATCGACCAATCCGCGTAAGAAAGAGAGTAATGTATGTAAACCAGGTCTTAGAGGTTAGGCTGATATATAGAGGTTAGGCCTTAGAGGTTATGCCTTAGAGGTTATGTCTTAGTGGTTATGCCTTAGAGGTTAGGACTTGGAGGTTAGACCAATATATAGAGGTTATGCCTTATAGGTTAGGCCAATATATAGAGGTTATGCCTTATAGGTTAGGCTGATATATAGAGGTATGCCTTATAGGTTAGGCCAATATATAGAGGTTATGCCTTATAGGCTAGGCTGATATATAGGGGTTAGGCTTTAGAGGTTAGGCTGATATTATAGGAGTTAGGCTGAAAGAACACAAGACAAAAGTAGCACAGCATAAGGTTTCCTCCTCTAGACTAGCAGAGTATGTGTTCGAGGACGACCATTATGTAAATTGGAAGGACTCGTCCATCATTTTCCATGCTGCATAAACGCAGGTTGAAAGAGGCTTCCATTATGTCTGTAACGAACAATATACTAATTATAAGGTGACCATATTTTGAATGTGACAAACCGGGACAACTAAAGTGTTAGAATATGTACTTTGTACTACCGGACCATTTCGGGGTCTGGGTAGAGCCCTAGCTGCTCCGCGCAAATTTTATTTCGAGATATATTTGGTCAAATGCCCAGAAAACAGCTTTCTGACATGAAAATATGAATTAAAAATGGTTTTAATGTATACATTTTTGTAGTCATAAAATCTTTATCTAGTGGTTTTAAAAATGTAAGTATAAAATAAAATACAAGCACTCGGCAGAAAATAATGCGTGTAATGTATGGATGAGGGCATCATACTACTGAAGTCCTAATCAATAATAATTAAGATAACTGAAAATGCAAATTGAATTTATGCATGTTTTAACTTTTAACCCTTTATAGGACAGTGGGATACATTTTCCCATCACTTTTCAAAGGATACACAGTTATATCTGCCAGTTTTCAGACTTTAACCCGGGTAAAAAGCTGCTTTGTTTGTTCGGAATTAGTAGAATTTTTTCCCCACTAAATTCTAATGATTAGAATGATTTTTGTTATAGTAGTTTAAAAATCAAATTGTGTATGAAAACACAAAAATACACACATTTCTGGGATGTTTTTTTTGTTTGCCTGTAGAAGATTCAATTTGAAAAACTTGAACCTAGATTGCAAATGTTTAAAATAACCATTTGTAAAATAGAACTCAGCCTGTGAAAGTTCGCGATCAGATGTACCAAGTCGATGTTCATTATTTTGTTTTTGTTACGCATGGCTTCTGTCATTCTGTAAATAATGCTGACTTTCAAGGATAGCTACTATTATACACTTCGTTTGGGCTGGTGATGATCTACAAGAAACAGTGCAATAATGTCAATCTTAAAGAAAAATGACGTATATAATTTAATTCATAAACTAGCCTACTTTATTCTACCCTATGCTAGGAAGTCTAGGAGTACGCTTCCTTTTACCTAAGCTGTGTATATTAGAACCCTTTAGCCAAGATCATGGCTTTGTATACTAATCGTTAAAGGCGAGGTAAGGGACGTATTTTATCTCGCAAACATCAGCTGGTAAATAGGGAAGTATATTACTTCCCGAAACTAGAATGCGAGCTCTGGCAGCTCGTCGTCAGGGACCCCCTATATTCTCTGACGACCTTCCCAACAACGATGACCAGGACAAAACGAACGATGACAAAGACGATGACGACCACAACGCGAGACCCCTCCCTTTTCTTTCACCTTTACTCGTGGCTATTTCTGACCAGCACCAGCACGGAATTTTCTTTCTCCCTATATCCTCTAGGCAAGAGTGGCCCTTTTTGACCTAGCGGTTGTCGCACCCTTAATCCAAACTAAAACTAAATTGGACGTATGGGACTAGCCTTTTTTCATAACAAAGACGGCGACAACGACGACATACACGGTTTAGTCGCATCCCTGAAACCAAAAAACTACAAACCACTTTTTCTGTTTGCCTAGACCTAATTTTTTTGTTTGTTGTTTTATTTGGATTAAGGACGCGTCAACCGTTAGGTCATAATGCACCACTCTAGCCTAGGGATGGGGGGGAGGGGCTCATGCTGGTCAAAACCAGCCACGGGTAAGGGGAGGAAGGGGGATTTCTCACGTCGTGGTCGTCATGTCTTTGTCATCGTTCGTTGTGTCATTGTCATCGTCGTCGGGAGGTCGTCAAGGGAAGGGGGAGGTGTCCCCGACGACGATTGCCAGAGCTCGCCTCTAGTTTTGTGGAGTATAATATACTTCCCTCTTATTAGCTGATGTTTGCGAGGTGAACTTTTTCTCTTGAATCGCCTTTTACGAATAGCAGAGCCATGCTCTGGGCCAATTCTACCCCGAGCCCAGACGACACACGTCTTTAATTTTTCATACATTGAAGCTGGAGGAAGTACATGTTCTAGGGGTCATACACCAGCCGTTCCATTTAGCCTGGGATGTAGCCTATCTGTTCAACAAGGGTCTGTGACCACAAATGTTTGTGTAAAGATTATACTAGGGAAACGCCAAAGTTGTTGTTTGACGAGTGAGTGAGCCATGTGTTAGTACCCGGTAACATTACTTTTCTTCCCCCTACCTTAGGCCTCCGTAGCCTATCATAGGCTAGAGTGGCACATTATGGCCTTACAGTTGACACCGGTACCAACTAAACTTAAAACCATATTACGTATTTATACCACAATATAATGGACGAGTAGTCTAACTCCGCCCCCTGACGTCATGACTCAAACATGTGCTCAAAGATGGCCGTACTGTGGGACGATTTTAACTGGCAGCCTTACTGTACCACACTAAAGACTGGATTTCTGGATTGATATTGTGTTGTTTCACGATGTTCGTCAAGAGCTAAAATAGGAGGGGTGTCTTTACACTCGTTTCCGAAGGATATCAAGTTAAGAAATAAGACGTGGGAAGTTAAAGTCAGATAGATAAGAAATGTTTTACGAAAACATGTGATACCATGCTTGTAGGCCTATAATGTTCTTTGCATTTCGTGGATTCCGATTACAAGCAAATTCCTCATGGCAAACTTAAATGTCTGCGAGATGGAGCCCTGCCTATGTGTTTAGGCCTACCCATTTTTTTTATTTCCCGGACTGGCCAACTATCTTCATTCTAAACTTGCTTGTAGTATAGGCAGGGTAATAAGTAGACCTGTTTGATGCGGCCCTATAATTCTGCACAGAGAGGCCTAAGGACTAGACAGGCTACTTTTGTTTAGGTGTAGGGCCTAGACCTAGCTAGAATAGAATGTTGCTTTATTTCCATTAAGTATTGCATACATAGTTAGTTTTATGTTTATATAACACAGTTGACTCCTAAGATAATACAAGTGGGCCTACATCTAGTATAGTATGTAGCCCAAACGTTTCCCGCTCGATTTTTGTGATGGAGCAACGGCACTTTACAAATTGTTAATTATACATTTAGATTGATAAAAAATTTAGGTGTCACCCCCCCACCCCCTGCAGGGGGTGGGGGTGGAGGGGGTTTGTGATTATTACCGTAGACAAAACAAAACCATGAATTTCTTTGAAAATTCGTAGATTTACTAACAACACAATGCTGAATTTTTAAAAAAATACTAGAAGTTCAAAAAAAGACGCCATCTTGGAAAAAATCTCAAATTTTCTACATTATTTACCGGTGTAAACTGCAGTAAAATTTTAAAATTTAAAAATAAATTTAATTACGTTCTTTAATGTTTTTTAAAACAAACCTTTAAAAATTTTTAAAATGGGTTTGAATTTACACTTTTTATGTGGATATTTGGACAACCCTGTTTTGAATTTTTTTCACTTATAAAATCATGAACGGATTTTTCGATGGTAGGGGCATAATTAACACAACATTCAACTGGGAAATACTGAACATTCATGTTAAAGCGGGGTTTTCTTGGCATCAAACCATTTTAAAAATCCGGTTTAAAACCATGGTAAAACCTGGTTTTTTAATATAATCCATGATCAAACAACACGCGCCTTTTGCCCTCCGTTGAAAATTAGTTTTAATGGGATAGACGTTATAAAAAAATCCATATACTATTTTTTATTTTTTTTTCAATATGGGAATTATTACAATTTGGCTATTTTTTACGGCTTGTAATTTATAGCGGGAAATATCAACAAATATATGTATGAAATACAACAGTAATCAAGGGCTTGAAGCCGCCTGGGGTTACAAATCCATTGGGGCGCTGGCCCAAGTGCATACACTTAAAGAACGGGGGGTTTGAATCCCCAGAAGGCTTGGGTTTTTATATTTGTAAAATTGTTCACCCTCATATATCCCCATGCTCGTCTCGAATAGTAATATTGCAATAGAAAATAAAGTATATAATTTCTTACCCTTTTCCAACAAAATGGGGTCAGGGGGGGGGCTATACCACCAGATTTTCTAAGGCACACAGAGTTTATTAACACCCCCGGTTTGCCGGGCCTGTCATTTTTTCTTCTCATTAAATTTTTTCATCTTCCATTTCATCTTTTTCGTCTTATCGTCCTCTTCTTTCTTGTTCTTAAATAGGAAATAAAAAAAAAAACTAGTCGCTCCCTAAAAATTCTTGAACGGGGTGGACAAGTGCAGGTTTCGTGAAACTAAAAACACTGTAAATTTGTTCAAGGGAAAAGTCGCAGCTATAGAAAGAACCCAACATTTAAAGTGTTTTGTTTTTGGTACTTTTTTTTCTTTTGACCCCAAATTGTTTAATCCAAAAAATTTTTAAATTTTTTACTTGTTAAATTCCTAACAACCCTAAATTCCGCAAGTTAAAGAAATTGTTTGATTTTTTTTTGGGTAAATTATGGTGCTAAAAAGCCAATTGAAAGTTTGTAATCACTGATTATTTTCGGTCGTATTCTGGACCTAGCTCATTTCTAAAGTGTACATCTAAAAAAATTTTTATTGAAAAATAAGCTTTTAAAATTTGTCATTATTTCTTTAGTTTCGGTCTATTTCTCCCACTTTGGTCAATATTGATGAATTCATGATCGTGGAAAGTATGAAATGTTTTTGTGTGTCAACAAGATCAACCTAGGGGGGGACAGTTTTGTGAGAGCCTTGAACGCGGCGTTGAAAAAAATCCCCCACATTTTTTTATAGATAAGACGATTGTTGCTTTTTCGATTCCCAAAAGATAATTACATCCATCAAAATTTTTGAGCATACGAAAAAAAGGCTGCTCGTAGACTTCATAAAAATAATTAAAAGGGGCATGTTTTCTTTTGCAAAAAAGTGGGGAACACAAATTAGTACAGGGAGTGCAGCACACTTACATCGGCTTTCAATGTTCATTTTCCCCAAATGATGGAACTGAAATACAACCGATCTTTTTTTGAAAACAAAATCCCCAGTACACAATTTAGCTGGCGACAAAAGTAATAAATGTATTACGAAACATTCTTACATTGGGGTTTCGAACAGGCCAGTTCTTTCCTAAAGACCCTCTCCCCAAATGTCGTTTCTTTGTTATCACAAACTGTGTATTGAACGGTTTTAATTTTAACTTTTAACTTTTTAACTCTTCCATCGACATTTATCACTACTCAAAACTGAAAACTTGAACGTCTTACAAATAATTTAAAAGATCATAAGAAAATTTTTTTCTGTAAAAAAAAACGTCGCAATAAAATATTACACTCATCAAAGGGAACTTAAAACAAAACACATTATCCCAGATTAGGTTCAAATGATATTCTTCGCGAACAAAGTGGAACATTTACAATCCCAAAAGCAGTTTATGGAAAAATCGAGAGTTAGAATAAAACATTTGAACCCCTGACCAAAGGTTTAAAAAATGTAAAACTACATTGGTAACACAATACAGTTCACAATAAAACGAACTGTCGAAACAAGTTCCTTACTTGCTCATTTTTTCTGTTTGTATGGTCTCCCAGAAAATATTCAAAAAACAATTGTTCATACAGTTTTCTTTTTGCCCTACGACCTATTCTGGTCAAATGTAAAATGCATTGCTTAAATGAAAGTGGGGCTGCAACATAAACTATAAAGAAATGAAAGATAGAAACATTTCGAATTATATGCATTTTTGGAAAAGCAAAAAATACAATATTTCGAGAGCTGATTTGGCGGGTATGGAATAGCAAAGTGAGGCTCTAACAAAATAATATTTCTACAATATATTATATTTTTCTTACCCCTGTTTCCCAACATAACCCCGGGTCAGGGGAGGGCAAAATCACCAATTTTTCGGGCCCAAAGGGTTTATTATCACCGGCTTGCCGGGCCTTCTGTTCTCTTCTCCTTCAATTTTTCATCTTCCCTTTCTCTTCCCCTTCTCTTTCAAAATCGTCCTCTTCTTTTTTGCTTCTTACCACCAGCTCACCCTTTCCTTCTTCCTCCAAAAGTCGTTTTTTGCTGCTTTTTCCCCCCTCATTTATTATTTGTTCCTTCCACTTCTTTCTTGGTTACCAGGTCTTCTTATTTTCATTAATTTTACTTCAAAAAACTGCTCTCGGTATTCTCTTTTTTTTTCCCATTTCCCCCATACGTCCATACCATCTCAATCTTTCTCTTTCCCATTTTTGAACAAAAACTTGCACTCCAAACCCCTTTTTTAAATTTTCTTGCTACTGATTTTGTCAAGCCTAACTAACCTCTATACTCCCTCTACTAAATTTTATTTCTGCAAAAATTATACAAATACTTTGGGGCGGTAAAGAATTTTTATGCTCTGTGGGGAAAATTGGGAATTTCTTCTAAAGTTGACAAACAATTTTATTTCCCCTAGAAAAAATTTTTTTTTTTTGTCGGCTTTTTTTCCATCCTCAAAATTCAACCGGTAAAGTCATTCGTGGGGTATGTTTAAAAGCAAGGGGGTCAACAGAAAAATTATCACAAAAAGAGCGCTTGTACCCTATTTATTTTTTTGTGTAGGCCTATGGGTAGCGTAGCGACAAATGCAAAACCCGATTCCCCCCCCCCCCCCCTAAAAATTACGGTTGGAAATTGGAAAATAATCACTATTTCCGTAACAATCTTCTACGGGGACTTGAAGGGGGGGTGGAACAGTAAAATGTTCGGTGCACATCCGCTGTGAAATAGCGACGAGGCGTTCAATACGAAAGTGGTGAAAGTCAACTTAAGAGTGGTATAAAATTATAAAAATTGCCATTGAACCGTTATCATTAAAATTTTCTAAAAAAACTATTAGGTATTTTTGGTTTATTTTTGGGAAGGGGGGGTCAGCCATTAGATCAAATGCACCACCTACCTAGGGGATATGAGAGGGGAGGGACATGCACAAAAACCACGGGTACGGGTAGGAAAAAGGGGGGGTTCTCCGTCGCGGTCGTCGTCGCAAACGTCATCGTTCGTTGTGTATTGTCCCCTCGTCGTCGGGGGGGTCGTAAAGGAAGAAAGGTGTCCCCGACGACGATTTTCAAGCTCGCCTCTTTTTTCGGGGAGTAATATATTCCCCCTTTCTAGCTACTACTTTTTTTATTCTCTAGGCCATCCTTCCCCGGGGCCCCGACGTTTCTTAAATAAATAGAAAAGTACCATCTTGAAAAATTAATGTTTTAAAAATTTTTCAAAATTCTCATTGAAATGTTATTTAAAATTAACTTGTTTGGCAAATTTAAAAAATTTTTTCATATACATCTGGATCACTTTACGACCTCCAATTTTAACGCAATCAATTTGAATTTTTGGGATGTTTTTTTATAAAGGTGATCGCATGGTCGATCAGGCACAT
This sequence comes from Sweltsa coloradensis, assembly GCA_024449915.1. Lineage (NCBI taxonomy): Eukaryota > Metazoa > Arthropoda > Insecta > Plecoptera > Chloroperlidae > Sweltsa > Sweltsa coloradensis. The sequence continues at coordinate 61,288 of JAMZAV010002986.1, forward strand.
TTTTTAAAATTTTTAAAAAATCTTTTGCCAAAAATTGGGTATTACTACAAATTCCTGTTTATTTAGATAAATTTACGGGCTTTTTCTAAAAAAAAATAAGCAATGTGCTCCGATCGCGCCATACACACATTTTTTTACTTCAACCCTTGGGGATGGACAACGAAAGAAACGATAGAGCTTCGTCAATGCAAATGATCCTGACTTTTAACCCCCTGCATCTGCTCAAAAATCTCGTTTTCTCGAGTGCATCCAAAAGTCTTAAAATATGGATCAACTTAATAACCAATTGGCTCATCCGTCAACGCAACTAAAAAAGTGGTAGAAAACCCCACTTTAAAATGCATTCAAATTTATCTAAAAAAAAGCACCCAAAGCTTTCGAAAAAAAAGTTTTTTTTAAAAAAAAAAACACCATTTTGAAAGAAATAAAAAAAGGGGAAAAATAGAAATCTTAGTTTTTCTTGTAAAAAAAACAGTTTGGATAAAACTGCAGGCTTATTTTTGAATATCAACAAATGTTTTTGGGCTATAGGAATTAATTTAAAAATCTCCAAACCGAAAAGGTTTTGGTAGGGGACTTTTAACAAAAGACCTAATTAGCTAAGCCAGGTGCCTTCAAACATATTTTTTTTGGAACGGCAAAAGGGGAATTTCCCCCTTCCCCCAAAAAACTGTACGAAAATTTTTTAGAAAAAGTATTTCGTCCCCCATTTTCAAATATGTACTTTTTTTTTCCGTAAATAAAAATCCAGTGATTTATAGCCCTTTTTTTAAAAACAGCACTTTTTTAAAAGGGCAAAAACGCTGTGACGTCAGAAATGTGTTGACCAAGCCGTCTGGATAAAAAATACATCCAGACCAAAGATGTTGGGAAAAGTATTATATAGGTCGGATATACATCAAGACGGCGGTGTTTTAAAAAAAAGCAGCGCCCCAGCGTAGCCTACGTAAAGTAAAAAGATGGCGGCTTTTCTTTAACCCTACCAAAAACGAGAAAAGTTACATTGCAATCAAAAAACAAAACTGAAAAAGTCCTAGGGCTAGCCCCGAGTAAAAATTATTTTAATAAACAGCTAGGCCAATCGTTTTCCCGTAGGATATAGGCTTGGTATGGAATACTAAAAATTTCTCACTTACAAGCCCCAGGCTTAACTTTCCAAACCCCAGGCCGCACGTTCATGTTTTGACCACATCCCCCCAAAAACCTTACTTTGATGACTATTAAAGCCCATTGTAGATAAGAATACCTGAAGGCCTAGGCTATGCAAAAAATCAAAACAAAATGCTCGTAATTCTTTATCACAAAGATCTCGCGAAATCTCCTGTCACATTCAAAAAAGAAAAACAAAATACGGTGAAAATGTACATCCCTGTGGAGTTGTTTGTGTTGAGCGGATGGGCGAGCACCGCCGTCTGTATGTAAATATGTACAAATATACGTACATTTAGTTTCCAATTGGCCTTGACTCAACACAGTTATGACGTAGTACCGTCCAAAGATGGCGCACGCTCGTTTTTGGCGCGCAAACTGGGGGACCCATTTAATTCTTGTTTAAATTACACAAAAAACATTTTTTTTAAATAAAAAAAGTGCAGTGACTATTAAGACATGAATAAGAATTAAAATAAAATATTAAATATTAAGTGGAATATTCCCTATTATGATTTAACATTTTATGTTTTTTGATTAAATATTTTCATCAGCATTATAAATGTCTCACTATTTGATAAAATGTCTAAAAAATGATTATTTTTTCCAAGATGGCGGCACAAATTTTACTTTTTGTATTTTTTTTCAAACTCGGCAATGTGTTTTTAGTAAAATAACAAAGTTTCATTCATTTCCAAGAAAAAATAAAATTTTAATTAAAATAGTCACAACCCCCTCCACCCTTACCCTCTGCAAGGGTAGAAAAGTGACACCTAAAAAAATTATCAATCTAAAATCGTATTTTACTATTTGGAATATGCGGCGTTGCTCCATCACGAAAATCGAGCGGGAACCCTAAATCATACATTTGGGTAACCCACTAGTAGTTAGGGTAGGCCTATATGGAAAGGAAAATAACACCTAGGCCTAGCCTCTGCTTATTGGTAGTTTAAACTAACAGTATAGCCTTGATTTTGCTTTTAAGGTAGGCCTAGGTCCAAAGCTTCCAAGGTTAAAGGCCTAAACTGTGTATAAATTATAAAGAGGGGTACATTTCTAGGCCTAAATCTTAGCAAAGAGGTACTTGTTTAGTCCTAGCCGTGTAGGCCTAGGATTAGAACCTAGGCCTCCGCCTACCCCTAGAGTTAAACCCAGGCCTCCTTTTTACGATATGATCTTGTGAACTGAGGAATAATAAATTATGTTGGCCTAAACCTGAGACTTAACTTTAAAAAATGCTTTCTAGAGTAAAGGCTTTGGGTTTATAATCATTCTAAACCCAAAGGTATAGGGACTATGATGACCGCCGTTTTCCGAAGTCCACACATCCTCTAGGACATAACATAAGACAATACAACAGCAGCTGGTTTCCTTCTTGATCTATATAGTCTTTGGCTAAGCCCATTATAGAAAATAACATATTTTTCAAGAATTTTTTCTACCCGTACGGGCGTAAAAACACGTTGAAGTCCATTGCGCCAACCACACTCAGCTTGTCCCACAGCTCGCGGCGCTATCTGTTGGATTTTTCGGAACTAGCTAAGCCCCGCCTTTGACTAGTTGTCCATTATCTAACTTAAATGCAAATGTTCCTGGGTACTCAACACATGGCTCTCTCACTGGTCTAACAACGGCTTTGGCGTTTCCCTAGTAATAATAATAATAATAACAATAATAATAATAATAATAATAATAATAATAATAATAATAATAATAATAAAATAATAATAATAATTATTATTATTAAATCAAACGTGTATGAGTTTCGGGTTATTTCGCCGCGTCGCGAGTAAACATTATACGTACCTCGACGTTTCGTTACCTCTGTGGGTAACATATTCATGAGAACTGAGGCTGATAAGTTTGTTTCAGCCTCAGCCGAACACTCCTCCGTGGCGGTGTCTTCTGATTGGCTGGGGTGGCACACGTGGTGGAGTGGGGGTAGTTGGTTGGAGAGGATGACGTCAACACTTGTTGTTGTTGTTTTTGTTGTCGTTGATGTAGTTGTAGCTCCGGTTGTTGTTGTTGTTCTCTGTGTTGTTGACGTTGCTGTTGTAGTTGTTGTAGTTCCTTGTGGCGTCGGGATGCTAGTTTGATGACTGGGGCCCAGGAGTTACTCAGTTTATAGCCGCCTACGTCACCGTTGAAGTTGTTAGGTGATTTGGCTATTTCTATTGACTCCCTGATTAGGCGTGGCCATAGGGCAGGTTCGTTGCATATTATTCGGGTTTCATCAAATAGTATCTCGTGGTCAGGATTGCTGATGTTGTCGACGGCATGTTTGGCAACAGCCGACAAGTCTTCTCTCAACGAGTTACAGTGATGTCGATGTTCTTTGACCCTTGTGGCGACAGTCCTACACGTTTGCCCTATGTACGCCTGGCCACACTTGCACGGTATTTTGTAAATACCGCTCCCCCCTAAGTGATTTTTGTCTTTTGGAGATCTTAACATACTGGCGACTTTCTTATGTGGTTTAAAAACAGTTTTGATTTGAAACTTGTGTAGATAACGACTAATACGATCTGTTGTAAATTTCACATACGGCAAATGAGCAAACTAGGGGGGGTGTCCGGCTTGACAGAGTGGTCGACATCTTCTCGGGGTGTTCTATGGAAGGCTCTACGGATGTCAGATAAGCTGTAACCATTGTCCTGTAATGTTTCGGTTAATATCTTCTTTTCTTCGGTGTAACTTTCTTCATCGGACAGGCGTTTGGCACGTGACACTAGAGAGTTGATAACTGCATGCTTTTGAGATGGGTGATGGTGTGAGGTGGCTTGTAAATATAAGTTAGTATGTGTAGGCTTCCGGTAGACGGCGTGACCAATATGACCATTATCTAACCTTGTCAATAACAAATCAAGAAAGGGTAACTGTTTTTTCGACTTCTATCTCTACTGTCAATTGAATACTCGGATGTATGTTGTTTAAATGGGTGTGAAAATCGTGTAATTCTTCTCGCGTGCCCGGGAACACACATACTATGTCATCCACATAGCGCTTCCATAGGACAGGTTTGATAGGAAATGTCGACAGAGCCTTGGTCTCGAAATGCTCGAGAAAAATGTTGGCGATGACCGGGCTCAATGGACTTCCCATCGGACTTCCTTCAGATTGTTCGTATATCTTGTCCTCGAAAGAAAAGAATGTAGTGTTGAGACAATGCTCAGCCAGTTTGACAATGTGTGGAGCAAGGGGCATGATTTCCGCCAACACCTTAATAGCATCCGGAATCGGCACATTCGTGAAAAGTGAAACAATGTCGAAACTAACAAGTATGTGATGGGGTTGAAGATTGACACTTTTCAAAATGTCGATAAAATGATAAGAGTTTTTAATATATGAATCAGATGAAGGTACAAGATGTTGTAGTTGCTTCGAAAGATAAGCTGCCAGATGATACGTTGGAGAGTCGATGCCACTCACTATGGGCCTTAGGAGCGTGTCTGGTTAATGAATCTTTGGAAGTCCATAAATTCTCGGTGTTTTGGGATCATGAATGATAAGATGCTTTTTTACATTTGAATCCAAAGATGAATTTTTTTATCAGCGCAATTGTTTGGGCTTTGATGCGATTCAGTGGGTTTTTTGGTATTTGTTTGTATGTTTTGCTGTTAAGTAAAGTCAACATTTTTTGTTTGTAGTCGCATGTGTTCATCACAACGGTGGCATTGCCCTTGTCTGCCTTCAAAACTAAAATCCTCTCATCCCTCTTTAGGGTATTAATTGCCGCTACTTCCTGTTTGCTGATATTTATGGGTGGGGGTGTGGCATGGCGTATTATGCGAGCCGTCTCCTGCCTAACCTCTTCGGCCTGGTCTCGCGGCAGGTCCTTCACAGCTGCCTCGACTCCAGACACGATCTCTTCTATGGGAATGTGTAATGGAGCCAACGCAAAGTTTAGGCCCTTCGACAAAGCGTCTATAGCTGGCTGGGGTAGATTCACACATGATAGATTGTGAACTACTCGCTTAATCCTAGAATCTGTAGTTTGACCTCTGTTTGATAAGCTCGATGTAGTTGTATCATTGCAGAGATTTTTTAATTTTTTACTGTGTGTCTTACTGACCTGACTGTTGACGAAATGTACCTTGTTAGCAGCCAATTCTTCTATTATATTCCAGTGATAAGGGCTTAACTGACTGGCGAGATGGAGATGCAGCGAGTACAATTCACGTGAAACAGAATCTAAATCACTTCGACACTTGTGTATTTGGTTTCTGACCAGGGCTTCACTGGCTCTACGGAAAATATTTTTAGTTGAAATCGATGATATAAGTGGATGCTTGATTAACGCGAATTTCGGAATCACTTGATTGTCTCTGCATTGACAGAGGAACGCCAAATCACACAACAATCGGTTTTTCTTCACCCTCAAGCTACTGAACTTTTGTGTACTATTGAATTCATAGCAGTTGTCGAAAAAGTTTGCCCCGACTGGGGTTCGAACCCAGAACATCCGGCTTAACGTGCCATAGCTTTACCAATTAAGCTACCGGGACCACAGAACAAACCTTTACGAAACTGCTATTTGTTGTGACTGTTGACTTTCATGACATACTGCTATGAATCAATAACTATGTCCTTAAAGCGGGCTTTTGCTTAAAAACCTAATATTCATTATTATTATTATTATTATTATTATTATTATTATTATTTGTGAGTTAGAATCAATCAGTGTGACCCAAGAATCTACTCAAAAAAGATTCCCAACAAAAAATAACAATTTATACGCTCCGTTATTCTGGCGGACTATTTCCGCGGAGTCTGTGATACTCGCCATTATTATTTTTATTATTATTTAAGCCCATGACGTCACGGTACGCTGTTGCGTTGTCGTCTGTTTACTGTACTGGCTGCTGTACGCATAATGTCCGGTCTGGACCGGCACCTCCACCATCTCCCTACATTTTGCATACTAAAAGGTTAAATTTTGCGTGTTATTCCTTCGTTATTTCGCGCTATATGCGAGATTTCGCGAAATTCGCGTTTTCAAAATATGCTTTTTCCGTCTCTAAATGATGAAATTTGTCGACAATATTATATTTCAGGCAATAAAATGGACATTTGAACAAAATCGCAAATTTCGTTATCATTTTTCACTACCTCTACTATTGGCTACAAGAAATATGATTTAAATTTTTGCAAGATGGTAATCTTTTTCTATTTACTGTTTGGTCACATTGAGACGGCAGTATTTATTTTGTTTCTATTTCTTGTACTCTTTGTTAGGTTTCCTGTCAGTAACACCAGTGGAAGACGACTGCTAAGTGGTCAAAATATTGTTTTAAATCTTGTTATTTATTTATTAAAGTGCAGTGTGTAGTCCAATAAAATAATTACAGCTGTTTAGATGCACCAACAATTCAGAAGTTACATATTGAATTTACTATCTCGGTAACTTAGGGGTGAAGCGCTCAACCGGCAATCGAAAAGACCGGACCGGGGCTCGATACCCTGCAGAAACGTATTTTTGAAACTGATCTTATTACTATTATTATATTATATTATTGATATTATCTTATTACATGGTGCTTTTTACTTTGTGTTTCACTGGATTGCACTGCTTCCGTAAACGGATTAGAAAGTAAATTAAAATTTTGATTTCTGGTTTGATTTCAATATAATAAGGGAGTGTTTCCCAACCAATTAAATTGAGATATAAATTAAGAGTGTTTTTACACTTATCATATTTTATATATTTTTTAATTACTTAATAGTATAGATATTAAATACACAATTGATTTACGTTATTAGGCCTAAATAATTCCCAATATTGATTTAGGTATCTAGGGTATATTTTTTAGGAATGTACATCGATACTTTTTTAATTATCGATTATCGTAACAAAGAATTCAAGCCCGTTCCAACATAAATGTAATCTCATATGCGGTGAATAAAATTCAAAACAATACAATATCTCATATGCGGTGAATAAAATTCAAAACAATACAATTTCATGTCGCTCACTGCCTCGTCTTTGTTTTTGCCTCCCGCTATCGGCTAAGTTCGCTCCCAAACATGTATCTCTAGTAAGACACCTAAGCCGTGTGCCAGAAATCAGCCGCTATAGGTTACCTAGGTTCTGGAACGCAAAAATGGACGAGCGAGAAATTTTGTTAGCAGTTGAAGAGGGAGTTTTAAATAGTTTGCCGCAAATGTTGACTGTCATGTTCTAAAAGTTACAAATACACACAAAATAACGAGCCACTCTGTCAAGACGAGTTCTATTTATTTTAGACTGCACTGCACCAACTGCTGAGTGCTGAATATTGACAACTCCTTGAGTTGTGCCTGATGTTGTAGTTGCCAACACTATAACACAACATTGCAATGTGTAGGTGGATATGACATCGACCATCGTATTTTTTATTGCATTTTTAATCAATCTGTTTCTCAACTCCATGTTGTGTTTTACTGGGTTCAATTACGTGATATAGGACACACTTGGATACTATACGTTTATTATAAGACTGGCCCGCTGGGGGGGTTGGTACCCTCAAGCAGTACATCGATTAGTCTTAAGCAGCACATCACAATCGATTAACAATACACAACACTCCACATCATTTTTCAATATTTTGATTATCGGTAACGACTTTTGATTATTGATTATCGTGTGCATCCCTAATATTTTTGTCCATCCCTGACATAAAGATGATTTTATTCCAGATTTCTCAAAAGTTGAAAGAGGCTTTACTTCAGGCGCATCCTCCCATTTCAATATTGCGATATTATATTGTAATGTCGTCTGCAGAACAGCACAACCACACAACAGATACAGCGAAAACAACCATTATAATTCATCCTCGTTTGACGGAAGAAATTCATAACTTCGCTGACAACAATATTTGTTCAACCAAAACAATGAAAATACATTTGGAGGAGGTTGTACGACAAATGTTTGATGAAGAAGGCCGTCCTCAACCTGACAAGCTGAATCGCTGTTTCTATCCCAATGACCAGACTATACGCAACCACATGCACAAAGCGCTTTATAAAATTAAAGAAAAGAAATATGACCAAGACGGGTTAGAAGCGTACATACAAACATTGAGGACTGAATTCCCTGACGATTGGTTTGCATTTCGTCCGTACGGAATTGAAGACAACAGTGTTGACGAGGATCCTGCTTGTTCTACCCTTCTGTTCTGCCACCAAACAGAATGGCAGCGAGAGTTGCTCACACAATACGGTGACGGCATTTTGTTGTTAGATGCCGCTTATAAAACTACGAAGTACGACCTCCCGCTCTTTTTTATTGCTGTGCTAACCGAATCCGGCTACTGCATCGTGGGTACCATCGTCATCCAAAGGGAGTCGAGTACATTACTGGCCGAGGCATTGTCACAGTTCCAGGCATGGCACCCTGACTGGCAGCCCAAGTATTTCTTGACACATAACTCAGAGACTGAAATTAACGCTCTCGAGCATTCATTCCCAGAGACGACTGTTTACCTTTGCGCATTCCACCGAGAACAATCTTGGCATAGATGGCTCACAAATACTAATAATGTGTCAAAAGAGGCTGTAGCCCCATTAAAGAAATGGTGGCGGGATATTGCCGAATCTAAGATGGATGTAGAATGCATTGGAAATATTGCAAAAATGTGTAAGGACCCATTTTACGAAGCTAGTCAAAATGCGCAAGAGTACTTTACCAAGGAGTGGTTACCTCAAACCAGTAGGTGGGTACCTGCTTACCAGACTGAGGATTTCCTCCAAAAGGTAAATACCGTAGATTATGAAAGCCGAAGTAAGATTCTGAGGCATACGTATCTAAAAAACACTCGGGACAGCACACTCACTGGTTTGGTAAGAACTATTATCAAATACTATTTACCAAACCTTTTAGGCCTGCTCGTGGATCCCGATTGTAATTCTAAGCTACACAGCGATTACAAACCGTACACACCCGATCAAGATCACATGTACGTACAAACTAGGCCTACCTGCGCAATGAACACAATAGTAACCGACATTTCTGATGACGGTGATTTTATTTTAAGCACGTTTAGCGAAGAAGAAATTGAAACTAACAACCACGAGCCACTTCCAACCAAAAATGAAGATACGGAAGTGCGTCACGAATTGCAGCAAACTTTGAAACTCATTGAAAGTTATTCATACATGAACTTAACATCAGAAAATTTAAAAAGATTTCATGACATGAGCCTGCAGATGTTGGACACAGTGAGAGGTCTTGTGTCAAGATGATGCTTGGGCTAATTCAATGATTTAGTTTAGCTTCACAACTGGTCGGTTTCTGATCAAACCATTCCTTTGGGTTCTTTTGTAATTTGTTTTCAAAATACAAATCTTTATTAAAAAAAAATATATATATACGCAATTCAAAGATGATTCCAGGTGCTTTTTGCGTTGTTTTAGTTACCGGAATAATCGCAAGCAGCACTGTAGATTAAATAGCCACAAGGATCGTAAAGGCAATCTACATTATCCAGTAGGCCTTGCATATTCTATGTGGTTTGATGTGCAAACTAGGCTAGGCTACAAGCTGCTTGACATTGGAGAAAGGACTTTATTTGATATTTGTTTGTGTTTTCTTTCAGTTATATTTGGTTTCATTTGTTTTTTGACAACATTCTAAACGAAATTGTTATGTATCAATACACAAGCGTCAACATTCAACAATCTAATAAATATTGTCTCTGTAAGCACCACTAGTCGTGTACAGCGTCAACTAATGTTGTGGTAAAAAAGAAGGTGCTAATCTAGAAGGCTGCTGTCTTTTCTAGCTACAGTGCTGCTTGTGATTATTCCGGCTACTAAAACAAACACAAAATGAGATGCTGCCCTCTTTATTCGCTAGATCGCATTGGTGTTCCTTTGCATTGCGGATGCTCACATTGAACATATTTATTTCATGTGTCTATAACCATAGGTAGGACTACTGTTCCTTCCTGTCCATACCCTATATTCCATTCCCACAAAGTGTACATAATAAGCTGCTCTTAATCAACCCTATACCTTATGCAGGTGCTTTGCTGTGAATCATGCATGACAAGTAGGCCTATCTTGTCTAAACTGTGCTGTGTTGTACTTCTCCCATACTGGTTTGTTCCAATGTTTCTTCTTTTCCTTGTATCAACAAACGCTCTCTCTCTCTAAAAATAGAAAATTGAATTTTTTGGAGGGTCCAAAAATCGTGAAATTTTAAAAGCTGAGGCCAATTGGTGTCTTAAAATTGTCCGGTCATCAATCCACTTTTGCAATATTTACAGTTAATTATGTTGATCATTACGAACTTTAAATAAAAAAAGAACCTAACATGTCCCTTACTTCAATATTAAAGGGGTATTTAACCGCAAAACTCAAAAAATATATTTCATTCAGGCCAACTAGTAATGAATTTAGCAATTAACAGAAAAATTATTGGGGCCACCATGACCTCCCAAAAAATTGTCAAACATGACATTTTTCGAGCTAGGTCCCATCGGCAAAAATCTCCCATAAGAAATAACATGGGGACGATCTTTATGCCCCGTGACCTTGGAGGATTTTGATCCAAAAAAATATTGGCCATTATTGACGTACTCTTCAGCCTTTTCTGTAAATTCTCTTTATTTTGTTTCGTAATTTGGGCAAGTAGTTCGGTCAAAATATGCTGATTACCACGATGGGGTGTGATTTTGGAATTCATATTTTTGCGTGTTTGAGGGTATATTTGGGCACAGTTTGAAGACACGATGTTATAAAGGGGCATGTTAGATTGGTACTATGCTATAGAATCTATGTGGACCAAAAAAGAAGCAGGTTAAAGCCGATTTAAGAAATTTCCCAAAACACCAATTTTCGCAAATTTCTGGATCAAAAAAATTAAAAAATTCGTGTTAAATCACAGTTACAAGATATAATTTTTAAACGGTCATTTTAGTGTAGTATTGTGCTATAGATCACGTGGTAAAAAATAATTTTTGGGGGTTTTTAGCCCCTTTAAACGGGATTGTCAAGATTATTCAAACACTGTCTATCTGCCTTCTAATAAGATAATCGAGAAACCAGTGGATGTTGTTTTAACTACAGCTGATATCTCCCTGTGGAACACGACTAAACAAAGTGGTTACTGGCTTGTTGGTCTTGTGGTTAGAGGCTCCCTCTTCAGGCAGAAGTTTCTTAACTTCTGATGAGAACTCACTTCTTGGCTTACAATGTGCAAATGGTGACTTTTGTAGCCGTCCTAGCAGCAAGGCACATAATAAATATTCTAAGGTTGTTACGAATCAGCCTTGTTAATTCTGGCACTGATCACGGGTGGAATCGTGTCCAGCTTGATTGATCGGTGTTTCATACTTAAATATGCCGGTCTCTAGTTGGTCATTGTTCGCTCGTCGATGGTGTCGGTGCCTACAGGGTTGGCTTGGTATGTAATGTCCCTCACTTAAAATCAGCTCTGTGACAGAGTGGGTACTGGGTAGATAAATAAGAATTCATTTATTTAATATCTTCAATTTCCAGTATCCAAAAATCTTTAAAATCGACTTGCGCAATTTGCAGTTAATTTGAAATTTTCCTGTTAATATCTTATAATGGATGATTAACGAATAACAAAACAATCTCTCCGGTATAAAACCGTTGGATGATTTTGTAATCTACAGACGCTCTCTATCTAAATAAGCTAACCAAATTGGACCGAAATTTGTTAAAATTATTATAAGGCTATTAGACTTGCTTTGAGGCACCTGAGAGTCCATTCTGAAATCGAAAAACTCTTTTGTGCTATAACACAAAACATACCCCCAAAAATAAACTAATTTGAGAATACAGGGATTTTCTGTCTCATCCCGAGCTCAAAACAGTTTTCCTTTTTCTCTTATCTATCTATACCTCGTTAAGTAACCTTCACCTTGTGTTTTTTCTTATTATTAATTTCTTTCTTGATATAAACATTATCATTGCTATTTGCCATTAATTTATGTGCTGCCTACCAAATGTTTATATTTCTGTAAATATGGAATTAAGGGTACCCAACAAATTACTCGACCTCAGTAGCCCTATTGCCTGTGGCCTCATCATTCAATTCAATTAATAATTGTATTCTGTTACTTCTGTATTTGGAAACTAGATGTTAATTGCATTCATCTATCAACTCTTTTCTATTAGCCTCCTCTTGGCCATTCCATTCTTTTCCATGTATTTTATTTATCGTACTCTCTTTGAGTACTTCTTCTTACTAATTGTAGGCCTATTTTTGTTATTGATTTATTAGGGTACTGTACTGGAAGGCCTACCACCCACCACGTCTTATTATTGTTATTGTGACCTATCTATATTTTTACTCATTTTTGGAGGCCTACTTGTATTATGCCTACTATTGTATATATTGTATTTGTGTGTCTACTTTGTAGTGTCTACTGTGTAGTGTGTATGTATGTTTATTGTAAATGTTACTTTTTAATATTTAACAAACCCTGATATAAAACCAATATTTTTATAATGTACAAGTCAAGTTACTGGCAAATAAATTATCTATCTATCTATTAACTTTTGATTTGGACTTAAGTCTCTCAGTTCTTGGCTGGAGCCGTCCTAGGCACGTAATAAATTCTAAGGTTGTTCCGAAACCGAATCAGCCTTGTGTAGGATCTGGTGCTGTCCGCGGGTGGAATCGTGTCCAGCTTGATTGATCGGTGTTTTCTACTCCTATATGTCGGTCTCTAGTTGGTCATTGTTCGCTCGTCGATGGTGTCGGCGCCTACAGGATTGGGTTCACTGAAAATCAGTTCCGTGACTGAGTGGGTAAATACGACTTTATTTTGTTATTTATTTTTATTTGTGAACTAATTGTTAGTTGACCAGTAATTGTTTAACTTTGAAAATAGTGTATGTATTTTGTAATAACAATCATTGTGGCAGACAAAGATAAATAACTATGGTAACAATATTGAATAAAGTGAAACATAGTGAATAATCTGCAGCTTGGCTTTCTGAATGTGTGGTTTAAAAACATGAACATGACTTGTCTCTCCTTTGTACGATCTACACAAGAAGTCCCTCAACAATCGTTAGAAAAATACTAAGCTTACTCAACGGATAAAATATACAGAGGCAATCCAGCAAAAACAAGCCCGCTGAAAGGTAAATAACATTAATTACATTTTTAATTAAGTTCTTTTAAAAACGTTTTCATTGAGAACTATCGGGTTTGGGGTACACGTCAGTTTTATCCTGTGTAACCCTCTTGAGTAGGCCTATAAATATAGTTTTTTTGAGGGGTTTATTTAGATTAAGGGCGCGTCAACCGTCAGGTCATAATGCGCCATTCTAGCCTATGGCCATGGAGAGAACAATCTCATGCTGGTCAGAACCAGCCATGGGATAGGGGTGGTTCTCACGTCGCGGTCGTCATCTTCGTGTGTCGTCGGAGAGGCCGTCATGAACCTGGGAGGGATCCCCGACCACTATTGCTATACTCCTCGGCGTCGTCGGGTATAGGTATTTTGGAGATGGCAATTGATTGTGAAGGGGAATGTTCGAGGATGCTTCAGAGGACCAACCTTTGCTTCCGGGAAATCCTCGGTCGTCAAAATTAGGAAAGCAACCATCCATAATTCCTTTCTGAGTACCGGTATCCACTGTTAAAGGTCTTCTTGACAGCTAGGTAGCAGTTCCATGTTACCTAGAACTACGTCGGAAGTTGGTTTTGGCCGAGGCGAACTGAAGCTTGTGCCAATTATGTCAAATGTGACAGTGTCTCTTGGCTGTACTGTTGTAGTGTGTGAGGTGGTGCAACGGCTTGTGTGGACCATGAGATGAGAGGTTCACTCTTACAGTGTTCAATATACTCGAGATGATCCTAAATCGGAGGCTAAGAACACTCAGTCAGTAAACCATCTCAAGTATCGTTGCATTGTGATGTATTAATTCATTATTCCTTTACGTTTTCGCCAGTCATGTAATTTCTTTGTGCATAACTGCATACCAGTAACATCCTGGTCAAACGATATGCCTAGGGGTAGCATACAGCAAGCGAGACTTTTTCGGGAGGTCATCTATTCGAGCATCCTCGCACCGCAGCTTGACCGAAGGGACGCCCCGTCTGGGGCACTCGCAAAAATTAGCTGGTATGAAGGGTAGTATCTTGACTTCCGGAAACTAGAGGCGAGCTCTGGGGCGGTAGTGTTCGGGACCTCTCCGTCCTTCCCCTTGACGACCACCCCGACAGACGTCGACGACGACCATGGCAACACAAATGATGGCAAAAAAGACGACCACGACGTGAGAAACCCCCTTTCTCCCAATACCCTTGGCTAGTTCTGACTCAGCATGGACTTTCCTCCACATATTCCCAGGGCAGGCTAAGTGGCGCTTATACCTTACGGTTTGACGCGCTCTTTATCCAAACAAAGTAACTAAAATCTATAAAATGTTCGAGAGTTGTCTGTAAGTCGACCGTAGAATTGTTGGGATTAGTCTTATCATCAACCAAAATCAACGCAGTATAATTCTTAAATTTCTAAAAATATGTAAACATGGGAACGTTTCGTGAATTGAATCTGAACCTGGGCGCTTAAGAACGTCAAAACATGATTTTATTTATTTTTGTCCACGGGCATAATACAGCACTTCATTAGTCCCCTCTTTTCCAGCTTGAGCCGGCTAGCCATGCCTGAACAGCTTTCCCCCACGCTCATCTTTTACTTCCTCTAGCAGTCTATCCAGTATCATCTACTTCACTGTCTCTTCATCAGGGACCTCGCACTAGTTTATGACGCTTGCGAACTGCTCTCCCACCCAGTCTGGGCCTCCCTCTTTTTCCTCTGTTTGTTTCCTGGGGGGGGGGGGGGGGGGGGGGGGAGTGGGGGGGGGGCGTCTTATTCATTAACTAGAAAACAGCTCAGTTTTTGGACAGCGTTGTTGAGCGAGCACCGTACGTGCACACGAAAACCCCCCGATTACGACAATTCCCATAATGTTAGCATAACAATAAGTCTTTAAGGTCTTGACGGCGCGATTTAGCTGAAAATTTGTAAATATAGTGAGAGAATGGATAAATCGCACGCGCCTTAGACGGAGCCTTGACTCATTTCTTTGGAAAACTATTTCACTCTTGTTTCTTCTAGGTGGCAGTACATAGTGACCAGAATTCTTGTGCTAGCTTGTTTCGTTGCCAATGGTAATAAATCGTTACTTTTGTTAAAATGTAATTTTCTATCTACACTAACTTATCGGATCAAATAAAATTAACATATTCGGGTGACCGGACGACATTCTAATGATTTTGCTACCGTCAGATTTTGTCGCCGTTTAGTATTTCAAAAAAACTTTAGTTACTTTAATGTAACTTTATAACTTTTTGAACGATTTTGCCATCAACACTAATGGCATTCAATCGGTAAGCGAAACTTGGCTGATGGTCAAAATTTAACTCGTCCGAGCCTCCGTTTGACGCGCTATCTGAGCAAAAAAGCTGTGCGACTTTTCCGTTGCCATGGTACGGGACTTTGTTATAATGTAATTTCCATCTACACTACTTATCGATCAAATAAAATAGCATATTCTTGATCGGACGGACATTCTAAATGATTTGGCCACCTCAGATTTTGTCGCCGTTTGTTTAAAACAACTTTCGTTAACTTTAATGTAACTTTTTAACTTTTGAAGAACGATTTTTGCCACAAAACATATACAGCAACCCTCCTTAGGTGGTATGTACATGTGTGCAAAATTTCAAAGGCATCGATCAGAGACACTTGCTACCTGTATCGATATATGCAGTACAAAAAAAAAAAAAATAAAAAACAGACAATTCGAGCCAATAAGAGTACAAGTTGGAGACGCTCGCGTTCGCTTCGCTCAAATCAAATCGGAATCCTGTCCTCCTGCACCCTCTTCACCGTCAAGCCACTCTGCCTTTCTTTCCCTAGCCTAAAGTTTTGAAACTCTCTACTATATCCATTTCGCTTCGCCTTATCTTCGTGCTCCTCAACTCATCATCTTCGAATCATCTACACAACGCAGTCGGAGGTCGCGAAGATCTATTTTTCGCAGGGGGGGCAGGGCAAATAATTTTCCAGGAAAAGTACAGTCTCCCATACATATTACACGACATCATATGCAACTAATGTCCTTGAGTCAGTGGCGTAGCGGGAAATATATTTCGGGGGGGGGGGCTTGTATTAACGACTCACATGGGGGG